>CAEFZX010004911.1:0-35383 GCA_903066825.1 Alfaro cultratus | reverse complement strand
CGAGGCTACAGGCCGCCGAGGCGGCCGAGGCTACAGGCCGCCGAGGCGGCCGAGGCTACAGGCCGCCGTCAACGTTTTCTGCTCGGTAAGTTTTGGGGAGACAATAAAAACCAAAATGTTTTGTTTTTCCAGAGCCAGATGCCAAGGACGGCACACCAGCAGAGGACACAGCGGCTTTATCCAAGAGACCCGGATTCTCAGGTACGTTCATGTTCCACGTTTGATCCGCAGAGCCGAGGCTCAGGCCTGGAGCTTCAGTCGGCTTAGACATTAATTAGCAGACTATTAGAGCCTGACTACGAGATTTTTTGCTTAAAATTTTGAGAATAAAGTCAGAATATTTTGCCAATAGACAAAAATAAGAGAAGAATGTCATGTAATTTAGTTACAGATTACCATTATAACTTTATTCTCATATCATTCTGACTTTTTCCTGTATTGTTACAACTTTAGTAATATTTTTGAATTTTATTTGTACTGCATTCTTTTCATATTATGACTTTTTTTCTAGTATTAATCTCATAATATGAGTTTTTCCTCATTATTATTATGACTTTATTCTGGTAATAGGACTTCATTCTTGTATTATTGCAACTTTATTTTCGTAATATGACTTTTCTCGTATAACTTTATTCTTGTAATATTATGAGTTTCGTCTGGTATTGTTACGACTTTATTACTGGAATTGAATTGATTTTTTTCTCAGCCTGGCCATAGCTTTACTGTCATGCCTTTGCAACTAAAACAGTGTGAAAGGAAAGAAAGACTTTCAAAGTGTCCTGTCTGTGTCTCATGTCCTCAGAGTGCATGGAGTCCAAGCTGTCCAGGATCGACTTGGCCAACACGCTGCGGGAGCAGGTCCAGGATCTGTTCAACAGAAAGTACGGGGAGGCATTGGGTATCAAGTACCCCGTCCAAGTGCCTTACAAGAGGATCAAGAACAACCCGGACTCTGTCATCATCGAAGGCCTCCCACCCGGCATCCCGTTCAGGAAGCCCTGCACTTTCGGCTCCCAGAACCTGGAGCGGATCCTGGCTGTCGCCGACAAAATCAGCTTCACCATCACCAGGTGGGGCGCAGGAATGATGACTTTCAGATGTCCTTCCTGCAGAACGTCAGCAGTGATCTTATTATTGTTCTCTGTGTTTTCAGACCATTTCAAGGACTTATTCCCAAACCAGGTATTCTAAGAATTTCACTTTAGAACCAATTCATGCATCAGAACATGGAGAACAAAGTTAATATGTTGCATGTTCTCCTATCAGCACCTCGTCGAGTCACTTTACTAAAGAAGGCCTACGCCTCAATAAGCGGTGAGGAGAAAGTCTTTTTTTTTTCTACTTCATCAAATGCTGCATCTTTACCCTCGGTGTTGTCGCTTTCTGCCGACAGACGATGACGACATCAACCGCATGGGCGAGAAAGTGGTTCTCCGAGAGCAAGTCAAGGAGCTTTTCAACAAGAAATACGGTAACAATAATCATTAAATCAATTCAGACCTGAATCTGATGGAGCTTGATGAAGGGCCAAATCAGAAACAATTAGAACATGTGAAAAAGTTTGAATACAAAGACAGAGAAGAGCTGAATAACAGATGTTTTCATCTGCAGGAATGTAAAAACCATAGATTTGACCATCTTTATAAAAAATAAACAATGATTAAATCAGCTTGATTGAGAAGCCAATCAGTGTTTTTTAACATATTAATTCAAAACAAACATCTTTCCAACGTACATTGCAAGAAAAGTAGATCTATGAATCAGCTTCATAACACAGTTACATAAACAGACTAGATTTACCACACTGAGTCAGTCTTCTGTTAAATTAAGACATGACAGAAATATTTTATGGATGCTCCTGTTGTATAGTTGTGCAGCAATCCCTCCTTCATGGCTAACCAGCAGTGACAATTGACAGTTGGTTGCATTGAAAGCTTGACTTTTTAGGAATCAATTACAGAGTAAAAATGTGTCAACGGCAGACAAATAATTGATTAAAGTCACTGATTTAGCAGCAATCCCTCCTCTGGAGCTGCAAAGTGTCAACAGTGGACAGTTGATTTCATCGACATGTTTAGTCAACAGTCAGTTTCATGGACATTAGATGGATGATTGCAGGAATCCCTCATACTAAACATGCATTTGCTAACAGTGGACATCTAATTGTATCAAGTCTGTGACTTTGCAGCAATTCCAAAACATATAGTGACACTAAAGCTAAGCTGAACTTCTTGAGAAACTAGCAAGAGAGGTTTGTGTCGTCAGCATGTGGACAGATACATAAATCTACAACAGAATTTCCTTCATTATTAATATAAATGGAGGAAAAGGTGGGACCAAGTATCGACCCTGGTGGGACGCCATTGGTAACTGGGAGAGAACAAAGAAGAAATGATGTCCTTTAGGATTAAAGGGAGGGGTTTCAAACTTTTTGTCATATGGGCCAAAATTATTCAAAACTACAAAAAAGACATAAAATCAAGTAAATATAGTAGCCCAATTTTTTTTTTTGCTTTTTGTTTTTTATAGAAAAGTGATGTTAATCATTGTAGAACTAAAACTTTAATATGACTTTGCACATTTTCTGTATTAAAAAAATGGCATTTAGTCTTCAATTCATTTTGGCTTGGATAAAAAGAAAAATATTTTGTTATAGAAACAGGATTTGGGTCACTTTATTTCAGAACGCTTGCTAATACTTAGCTAATTTTAATAAAAGGTGATTTGGCTGCTGCCAGGTTGGATGTATTTGAAAAAGTCTCTGGACCTTCCCTGTGGTTCTACTTATTGGAAAGGTTTGGTTATAAAAAGACAAATATTTTGTGCATTGTGAGAAGATTAGGCCAATGATACATTTTAAAATGTTTAATAGACAAATTTGTATCATGCTTGAACTGCAGTTCAGAGCCACAAGTGACCCAGACAGACGCTCTTGCTCTGGATATTTCAAACGATTGAGTGAAGTTGGTTTTATTCACGGCTCGGTTTAATATTTCCGCCTCCTCTTGCCGTTTGTGCGGTCCAGGCGAGGCGCTGGGCTTGGACTGCTCCGTCGTCGTGCCGTACAAACTGATCCGCGGCAGTCCGGAGTCCGTGGAGGTCGGCGGTCTTCCAGACGACGTCCCCTTCCGAAACCCCAACACTTACGACATCGTGTGCCTGGAGAAAATCCTTCAAGCTGCGGATAAAGTAACGTTCAACATCAAGAGCCAGCTCCAGTGAGTGCAGAGCCGCCTGGAAGCTGTCAGCGCCTCGGTTCAGGGGAATTTAGGCTCTCATTGTGTCGCATTAAAGCTCCTGACGGTTTAAATCCACCCTTTGATATGTCACCCACTGCATCCTCTTCAACAAATATATTTATATATGTATATAAATATAATAAAACAAAGCAGAGTCTGCTTTGACATCAAAGCGGCTCGTTTAAGATGAAAGGAAAAATTGTTAAAATAGTCCAGATTTCAGTCTGTTTCTCTTAACTTTTAGGTGTCAGAAAGTTCAGTAACCTGCAGGCTAACAGAAAACTTTTACCTCTCACAGGCCTTTTTCAGAGATCTGCAGCCAGGCTTGTAACACAGGTATGAGCAACTCAGATTGGATTTGTAGGATTAAAATGAAAAACCTCCCTCTGTTCGCTGAAACCTTCTGCTTGGTGTCTCCAGCAGGAACAGACGCCTCCACCAACCGACGGAAACGCAAGAGAGTCCAGGAGAGCAGCCGCATACCCGCCTCCTCTGACCTGGGGATATCAGCCAATCAGATTCCAGTTATGGTACTTTAACCCCGCCTCTTTTTTGTCCTTGTGAACTCAGTTCTCCTACAGCTCATCAATCTGCTGGACATTTATTCATTTGCACACTTCAGCTAAACACACAGTTTGCACTGAGGTTAAAAAGGATCAAATTGAACAAAGGTATCAGTCAGAAGAAGGATGCAAGAAATAAATAAATGAAACAGTGCTGAGCTGTTTGTAAGCTGCCGTTTATTTTATCGATTAACCTGATGATTATTCTAATAAAACAAAACATCGGCACCTGCAGATGTTCCATTTAACCACAGGACTTTTGCTAGACAGTATTAGAAATACATAAAAGATGCAAATAATCAAGTAAATAAATACATTTTAAAACAAGAAAAAAAAAGTGCCTACAATGCAGTAACAGCATTCCTTTAGTGTACGATAGATCATTTGTAGAAAAGGAAGCATCTGCAGCTAAAAAATACTTCTAACTTCAACATGTGAAGAGATATCTTCAGACAAAGGATTTTTATATTTTAACTGCAAAATGTTTTCGGCTTCACTTAGTTCAAATTCTGTAAAAAAAAAATTAAAAAATGAAGGAAATAAAGAAACAGGAATCCTATTAAACAACCTTTGCTGTACAATTTAAGATAACGGATCAGAAAAAGCTGAGCTTTTCATATTGATGGTTTTTAGCTGGACATGCATCCTTTGCTACAAATAATCAAATGTTCACTGGAAGAATGCTGCTGTTGCATTTTAGGCAATAAAATGTTTATTTAAAAATGAATTGAATTGTTTGTTTGCATTGTTTAATGTATTTGCGTTATACAAAAAAGGGTTAAATAAAAAAAAACCCAGCAGAATCGATGGATTACTAAATGAATGGCTAGTCGCAGCGTTCCGGTGAAATAAAGCTGCGGTCAGAGGCGTTGCTGTCTGCAGCATGTTGTCTCCTGCTGACCCGTCCTCTCTGTATCCCTGCAGCAGTGGCCCATGTACATGGTGGACTACAGCGGCGTGAACGTCCAGGTTCCCGGGAAAGTCAATTACTGAAGGACAAACTCAGACTGCAGCGAGGAGGAGCTTGTTTCTCTTCCCCAGAGGGACACCAGGACTTTTCCCCGGAAGAATTAGACGTGCCGATCTCTGCAGAATGCTTTTCTAAAAGCTGCAGGTTCGACTCTTGAACGGCAGAATGTATGTGCGTCGGAAATCTTGGCTTGTTTTGCTTTTAAAACACAAGTTATTTCACTTTCATTAAAAGCTGGAAACATCACCAACACGTCGTCATTTCACTTAGTTTTTTTCCAGTTACAAACTGTCCATTCACTGAGTCGTGATTTTAAATCGAGATGATCTGGTTCCACATTATTCAGATATTTGTACCTTTTATTTATTATATTTATTAAAATATAACATTATGTGCAGGGATGTAAAATATATTATTCTGTTATACTTTGAGGAACTCACGACACTAACTCAGACAACTGGGTGGCTGCTAAACTCGAGACTGAAGCAGCAGATTTTAAGTGTCTTAATTTGTTGTTTTGTTAAACATGAGACAAAAAAAAGGACTCAGTTTGGTCAGCAGGAAGTACTACACCTCTTTATGTTAACACCACATTAACATGTAAAATATGTCATTTAAAGCCAGCCTGAATGTATCATGTAAAGAAAAGAATGGTATGTTACTCTGCGATGACTGTCTCTGGACTAATTATATTTAATATGCTGTACCTTAACGCCAGTTAGGCCTTTGAAATAAAATGTGTTGCCTTGCACTTTGAATTTGTGGAGTTTGTTTTTAATTGGTTTTGAACACAGAGTTCAATCGATTAGAGGATTTTTTTCTTGTACAAATGTATAAATATTCTTAGCTGACTCTCTGATTTCTTTGTTGTTAGAAATGGATAAGAAACATATCAGTTTAGATCGAGCAACATTTTTAAGTTCAATGAAACAAACCATGGGTTTCCACTAGGGGGGCAGTATCTATTGTAAATGTTTTAATCAAGTTAATTGCAGGGTCTGTTATTAATCCCATTTTAATCAAAACATAACAAAATAAGCAACATTTTCAATTCAAATCTTGTTTTGCTGCTGAAACATAGGAGCTCAAAAGCGAATCCATATTTTTAGTCTGTTTTAGGATATTCAACCATCAGATTGGTACAAAGCTTTTCCAAGAACCTCTGATCACCATGGAGCTTCTTTAGAAATGTGGACAGTGGATGCTCACATTAGCATTGGGGACGTCTTTGCTCCTGCAACATGTTTAGCATTGAGATGCTACTTTAGGCTTGCATAGTTTAGCTGGTAAGCTAACTCAATTTTAAAAGTCTTTTCCAGTGTCCAATCAGATCATTTTTTTTAAAACAAAAATTAACCCTTAGTGGGCCAAGAGACCATCGCGGCTTATAGATGTCACTATTTACAGGTGTACCAGAAACGTGCAAATTAAAAGGTTCCGGCGTGAATTTTTGCATGTTAGAAAAAGGCAATTAACTGTAAAAACTTAACTTCACCATTAATTAATCAATAACATGTTAAAGTCAGGGCAGTATAAATATTACAAACTATCAAGAAACAGGTTACAGCAGAACATCTGTAAAAAAAAAAAAAAAGTTCTGTTTTTGAAAAAAATAAAAAAAATAAAATGAACTTGTCGCAGGTGAACCATTGTGCCTGATGTTGCTAATCTTTTTAGGCGCAAATTAGCAATATATATATATGTATATATATATGTATATAGATTTCCAAAGTGTGTTGAATCATTTCAGGTGTAACCATGTATGCAGATGATGCCACACTCTTTTCAACAATCTGTCAACACCAGAATGAGATGATTGGGAACAGTTCAGATTTAAAAAAATAAATAAAATCAAGTCACACGTAGTCATAGTTTTATTTTGCATTGTTTCTTTATTGCAGATCCATTTTTTTCCCTTTTTTTTTGTTTTTTTCTTAAGTTGTACACACGTCCAGGCTGAGCTGGTCAGCTCTGACTGCAGCACTGTGATAATGTGAATACAGGAGGTCGCACCTCGTGGGAACATGGACACGTTCGCTGCAGCTTTTGCTGGTCTTGTTTTAGTCAAGACAAAGTTGAAGACTGATTGTCACACTGTCAAATCTTCTTAACTAGAGATTTTTTTGTATTTTTTTGTCTCAGAGGTGAGAAAATAACTGAGGTCAGGGGGCTTGTTCTCTCTCGCACAGCAACTGCAACATTAAATGACGAAAAACAGCTGCAGAATGCCCCCAGTTTGAAGGCTTAAATAGAAGATGGCTAAACAATAATAGCAAAAAATTAGTCACAACTTTTATGGCATTTTTTTTTTTTTTTTCATATTTTTGATGCATTTATATTTTTATTTACAACTGAAGTATTGCCTCTTCTCATCAAATCTGTTCGTTGAACTGACGTTGCTACTGGAAGTTTAGTGTTCCGACTGCACGTGTTCCCAGCTTTTACCAACAGGAAACGAAACAACTGAATAAAGTAACTGTCGCCGTGTCAGCTGAATGCACTGTAAGAGCTAAAGTGCTTCATGAGACTCTCATTCCCAGAGTGAGCTCTGCTTTCCGCTGCAGCTGAAAGACGAGGATACTGACGCGGCTGGGCCGGTGGGGGGCAGGGGCGTAAAAATCACGAGTTTTCCAGTGTTTTGGAGGTTTGGAGGAAGCAGGCGAACACTGAGGCCTGCGGTTTTTTTGTTTTTTTTTCCCCCTCCCATCGTTTCTGTTTTGCAACGTGCAGAAATGATGCAGCATATGAACCAGGCAGCTTCTCTGCAGAGATTATGGTTGTGTTTATTTCTTTTTCCCTCAGCTGAGAGCTGAGCTGGCGGTTTGCAGTGGAGTGGAAATGTGTGAAGCTGCGACCTAACTGCTGCTGCCGCTGCCCGGAGGTTTGAGGCAGTCCTCCGTCACGCCCTGCGAGGCCAGCTCTGACAGAACGTTGTCCAGGTAGTTTGGGTCGGGGTAGCCGTGGCCCGACAGGTTGGACATCATCTCGGTTTTGTGGTGGATGCCGTTCCACACCACCGTGTCGTGCTCCCCGGTGGTGCTGGACGTTCCCACGGTGAAGATCAGGCGCCGCATCCACGCCACCTTCAGCAGCTCCAGGACCTGACCGTGAGCACAGAGACGGCTGAGCCGATTAAAGGAGACGTATTGTACTTCCTTGAACAGATTAGCATTCATGCAAACATGCTCATTACATTTTTTGCACCAAATCATTCTTAGATGGTGAGATTACAGTCTGCTATAAGCTGCTGCTGGCCACACCTCCAAATTAAAATTTCTAACAAGTGAAAATGGCTGCAAACCGATGCATAGCTGTACAACCATGCATCTTTGAAAAGCGGAAGTGGAGCCTCCTGCACAACCAACAAGAATGCAGCAAGTGGTTTCTGGATGGGAAGTCAGCACTCTTCCAGCAGCCCTTGCACAGCGCAGACAGCTGTAAGACCAGCCGACCAAATGTGCTAGAGCCCAGCTCGGGTTGCTAGGTAACGACACGGCGCCCGTCAACTGTGACTTAACAATCGGAAGGTTTTTGAAACGGCTCATTTTCCAAACACCAAAAGCAGCATTCATTTGTTAGCATGAAAAACGGTTTGGTGTTTTAAGCACTTGGGCAAAAACCCAAATGGAAGCACGAAACTGCAAAATGTACGTTTTGGATAACGGGGGTCTGGGAGACATGGCTTCAAAATAACCCTCTGATGTGTAAGTGGGTCTTTTTTGACCGAATGCTGTCTTTTTTTTTTTTTTTTCTTGCAACATCTTTGTAATTAAAATGGAAATTAACATTTTTAATATACCTTTTAATACATCTTAAGAAATAGCATAAAGTCTGCTCAGATATGACCTGCAGGCCTGGACACAAAAAAACGACTCGTTGCCTTTAATGTACAACATTTCACTCCATCGTTCTACTCATTAGTAAGTTGTCAGAGCTTGGTCTCCAGCTGCAACTGCTGACTATCTTCAACCATCGCAGTAATTCATTCTACTGAACTCAAAGTGGCTCAGAACTGACAGCCAGCCTCGGTTTTCACATGAGAACCTGATGAAACTGCAGACCTGACGACGTGGATGATAAATGGACTCAGGAGTTATTGTGATAAACAGTAACAATGTTGTTTTGAGATCATTTCAGTAATGTAAAGATAATATTATAATAAAGCAGGAACACATTCTCAAATCAATAAAATGTAAATTTTATTGATTTAAATGTAAATTGAAGATTTAAAACTGTTCCGGTTTTAAATCTTAAATAATAAGATTTATTTTTTTAAGTTATCCAAACTAATGAACCTAAACAGAATCAACAAATAGAATGAATTATTTGTTGGTTGATTAATTATTTGTTGACTAATAATAATAATTATTATTATTATTATGACTGTCCTTCAAAAAAGTGCTAGCTGAGGCCAAAAGCACCAGATTGAAGACTTTTGTTATGCAGTTTCTGGTAGAAAGAGAGAAAAGAGGAAAAATGATAAATGATGTAAATGGAAATTATTGAGCTAATTTTAATTTGTCATATGATTGATTGATTGATTGATTGATTGATTGATTGATTATTGCACTTGGTCTATTGGAAAGCTGAGAATTTCACCAAATTTTTATGTCGATTTCACTTTTGACAAAATGAAAAAGGGAACTCAGATCAATAATCTGAATCCCAGATTATCCACAGCAGCCGTGTTGTCACCAACAGACAGGCTGCTTCCAGGCTGTGGAGGTCAGAAGGTCATGACCCATTCAATGATGCTCCTGACCATTTGGACAGAGAGAACTGAATGTTCAGAGACTGATGAATGTAGAAGTGGATGTTAGGACTGTGTATTAAGCCTGCAGGTGAGCGCGCCTGCAGCCCGTATGGTTTCTGATGGACTCAGATTGAATCCCAGCGTGAAGCAGACGTCTCCTCCATGTTTTACCTTCCTGCCCTTGTCGTTGTCGGGGAGGAAACAGAAGCGAGGAAATCCCCTGCAGGTGAACGGCTGTCCTGGGTTGGGATGCTCCGGGCCCTGGAGGAGAGAAGGAGGGATGAAGGACTGACAACTCTTATACAGCTTGAGGCTGAAGCGATTAATCAAATTAATCATGACTGATTGCTGAGATAATCTTCAGGAAAGGCTTCTTATAATGCCACATATATAAAAATGGTTAGGTCAGCTATTTTAGCACCGCCAAAGTTTCTGATCCTGGATGTTCTGCTTTAGTTCTGGTTTCATTCGCCTTTGTTTGTATTTGCTGCAAATTCTGGAGGTGACATCAGTTCAATTTGAGGAGAACATGCTTACAGACGACGCTTATTTTCCACCTCAGATGTAAAATGTTCATTTCTTGTACAAATTTGATTTAATTACAACTCTGACTATGTTGCTCTTTCAGTAAATGGCCTTTTTCTTTTTGAGTCTGTAAGCTCCAGCTAACGATTAATCATTACTAAAACAGCTGACGATTATTCCTATAATTGATTAATCCCGATGAATCGTTCAGCACCTGTAAAGTGCGGTGGGGCCGGCGTACCTGTATCCCAGGTGGGATGCTGTAGATGATCTGAATGGTGCCGCAGTCGGGGTGACCAGGCAGCGACTGAGCAACGCTGTAGATCTCCATCTTGCCTTTGGGCTGCGTGCCGGTCTTCTCTCCATAGATGGTCTTGCAGGACGGACACTGCAGGCTGCCGTCCTGCAGGGAGGAGGAGCCGCTTAGACCGAACTCAGCGTTCAAACCAACAACCAGATCAGAGCTTCATCCACTTTCACACTAAAATTCAAGCATTTTCAAGGCAAGTTGAAACATTTCCAGCGCCTCACAGTGGAGTTAAAAACAACAGAAATGAACTAAAAAAGACAATTTAATTACTTATTTATTACAGTTACTAATAATTTTTTTGTGATGGTATTCTACAGCAGAGACAAAGTCAACTAAAATAAAACAATTTGACGTTTTGAAACGTCTCACTCACTGACTAATTTAACAAAATTCAATAACTTCAACTTCGATAACTTTAGAATTTGATGAAGCCACTGAGCTGTTAGGAATAATACATATTATATTATAATACAATATAATATTAGTAAGACAGAAACAATCCAAACAAATGACCGTCCTGCTCAAATGAAATGCTTGAAAACACAAAAAGGCATAAAAATGTAAAAAAAAATAAAATAATCTCACAAAGTTTTCTGGCATTTAGCAAATAGAAATAATTTTGGTAATTCTAACATAAAACAATAAGTTTAATCTGATTTAATTTCAAACACTGAGGGAAAAAAAAGTCTTTTTATTAGATGTATAAAAATAACTGGTTTCAACTGTAAATATTTTCCACATTTAGGCTTTTATTCAAACATTAGATTGCACTTTACTACCAAACTGTGCAATGTGAATATCAAGCACTTTCAAGGATTATATACAGAAATCAAGCACTTTCCAAACCTTGAAAACACCTAAGTGGAATTCAAGAATTTTCTAAGATTTCTAGTACTTGTATGAATGCTGCAGCCATGTTTGCTTTCTATATGTATTTGTGCGGGACTCTGGTGTGTTGTGTACCTTTGTTCCGTTGTTGTACATGGCCAGCATGCAGAGCATGTGCAGGGTGTGTCCACACTTGATGAATTTCCCCACGGCCTCCGGCACGACGCTCTGGCCTCCCTCCTCGGACGGCGGCGTCTCGTAGCTGGACGGATTGGTCAGCTGCTCCATGCAGATGATGCAGTCCTGAACAGGACAGAGAGCTACGCAGTCAGAAAACCGAATCCGGTTAATATTCACTTTATGTTGGGACTGCAGTCCTGGAGAAAGGTCACAGATAAATCTGTGAAACTGCTTTGTCTACTAAACAGTTTGTCGTCGTGGTTTGGTGTTGGCAACTGTTCCCTCAAAAGAAAAGTTTATGCAGCTGGTGAATTCGACACATATTGAACGCCGCTTCAACATGTGTTGATACGACTCTCACTAATTATATACCTCTGGTGTTCAGCTGGAGTCCATTCAGCGAATCAGATTTGTTGTAGGATCTAGGACTGAAACGACTGATCTGATAAATTGTGATTAATCAATTATTAAAGTAATCGTCAACTAATTTAGTAATACAGACTCAGAAAAAGGCCAATTGCTGAAAGAACATGTTATGAGCAGTAATTAAGCCTAACATGTACAAAAGGTACATATGTTGGGTATTTAAGATAAAAATTTTAAAATGTCTGTAAATATGTTTTACCCCAAACTCCTTAAGTGGCCGTTTTAGCTTCACCCAAATTCTTTTAAAGAAATCTCACATTAAGCAACTTTTGCTAGCGAACAATTAATTGGTTAATTCAAAATAATCCCCGGATCAGTTCCACACTGATGTGGTGAAAACTGGAAGAGCTTTTCATATGTTTGAAGTATAATTTTTGTTCCAGACGCATCGTTTGCTACAAATGATCAGGAGTTCACTAGAGAAATGCTGTTAAGGCATTTTAGGCAATAAAATGCTTTTGTTTAAAAAGAACTGAATTGCTTATTTGCATCTTTAATGTATTTCTAATATTGCATTAAAAGGCTTAAGTGGTTAAATGAAAAATCTACAGACTTTTTTATGATTAATGGTCAAAATAACAGCTGGCTGGTTAAAAAAACAAGACCAGAGAACAAGAAGAGGAGAACGGCTCCCACTCAGTCAGGATGAAGAAGGAGAATCAACAGTGGAAATACTGAGTCGCTGCGTAAATGTAATTATTTACCAACACATTCCATCTAGAAGGAATTCATTTTAAAGTACACCTCTGGAACAGGTTGTAAACTTATTTAAACTGTTGTCGGTTCGTGAATTAATGATACAAACGCAGGGCAATAACTTTCCGTTTACTTGTCAAATGTCTCTCGGATTGTTTCTAATCAGGATACTGATGAGTCGGGGAAACGTGGGAAACCTTTACCTCCTCTGGAGCGTCAGCCACAACCTCCATGTAGCGCTGGATCACGTCTTCAGACCTCTGGGCTGGCGCTGGCAGGAAAACAAACAGGATTATTTCCCTCAAGAAGACGACGTGATAAATTCACGTTTACATGCAAACTGGTGAGGAGAGACGATGTGACGACAGGGCGAGCGTGGTGATGGAGACGGACATTAATGATCGTTAATATAAAACGTTTCAGAGCCAACGATCAGCTCCACGTTAAGCCCCTCCCATTGAGTCAGCTCCATCTTTTCTTCCTTACTGTCAGTTAGGAGGGTTCACTGAAGTTTGTTAGTTGCAAACTAATGCGGCGATATTATGACGGAGTACTAGGGCCAGACCAACAAATGCTTTTAATTACGAGGATTAGTAGTATCGTTGCCACAATAAAGTCAGAAAATCACTAGAAAAAAAGTTGTTTTAAAGAGAGAAAAGCTTCAATAACAGCTAAAGACCTGATGAGAGTTTTTCTTCAAAATGGACTCAGTCGTCTGCAAAGTCCTGCTGCTGATCATTTGATGCTTATGTGTTAAAAGATTTTTCACACGATTCTCAACATTTTAATTCAGTTTTTGTGTCGGCGTTATCAGACTACATCTTCCTTCCCCTGAAACGACTTTCTTCTGGTAAAATGACGACTATTCTGACTGTGGGACGTTTCTCCTGTATTAGAACTTTATTCTCAGAATGGGCCATTATTTTCATATTACAACTCTATTCTTGTAACATGACTGTCATGTGGCTTTTTTCTTGTATTAACGACCATCATGTTTTATGTTGTTCTTGAATTAACTTTTTTTTGTAACAAGTATATAATTTCAACTTTTGTTGTATGACTTCATACTTGTAGCATAATTCTTACAACTTCCTAGTATAATTTTGTTTTTATTGTATTACGACTTTATTCTCAACTTCTCACATTATTACGGCTTTTTTCAGAATTATTACAACTCTTTTGCATTACGACTTTTTTTTGGTAATATGAGTCTATTCTTGTATTCAACTTCTGTCGTACAACTTTATTCCACGTATTTCAACTTTTTTCTTGTATTGTTATGATTTTATTCTTGCAATGTGACATTGTCATGGTACTTTTTTCTCCTATTATTAAGCTAAATTATTAAGCTTTTTATTATTATTAAGCTAAATTCTCATACAACTTATAGATTTTTTTTTTTTTCCTTAGTCTGGCCCTGATACTCCTTCGCAGATGATCGATCATCCGTCAGGTTTTCCAGATTTCTCAGTCGTCTACATGCTGAACCATCAGACCAGATGTTGCCTTATCCAGCTGCTGCTGGTTCAGGTGGAAGCAGCCTGAGCTCATGCAGGGCTGGAAACGTCACGACTGAACAGACACAATAAAAAGAAGCTTGAAATAGTGACATGGATTGACCACAACCATCACCATCACTGCATTCGCTTATTTTCCTTAGACAAATATCAGGAAAGAATACTGCAAAAATATTCCAACACATTTTTCTATTATATTATAGATTATACTGCATATTTTGCCTTGCTCTTGAACAGATTTTAAATCAGCCTGCACACGTTTGTCACTTTATCCCTAGGTTAATGAGGGTTAGCGGGGGTTGTAGTCTGTACAAATTTAAATCAGTTTAACTCTGTAATACTCAGAAAAGTATGTACTGGATTATCAGAGATTAAGAACAGAAACTTTAAAATCTTTTTTTTTTTTTTTTTAAATCAATAAAAACAGGAGAAAAAAATAGAAATTTCAAAGCTTCCATGTTTGGTGAGTAAAAACCATGAAGAATCCCAAAGTAAAGGACCAAAAATGAAGGTCATCTTCTGTGTTTATATCAACATAAAAGCTCCTTGTTTACTAGACACAAATTAATAAACATCTGGCAAGTTGTACTTTCATCCAGGCCATTTACATTTTTCCAGACCGAAATTCCAACTTTTTCAAAACCACGAGGGAGCCTGGGAACGAGGAGCGAGGGTGGATCTACCGGAGCATCGCTGCAGGCACACAGATGATTTCATGTCTCTTTTTTTTGGCAGCTTGTCGACACGTTCTGTTCCTTCACCATCTCATGCTGTCGCGTCGCCTCCAACCCCACCTGCAGCCCTGGTGAGAGCTCTGATCTCTTCCTACAGGCGCAGAGTTCCTCTGCTTCCTCATTTGAAAGCAAACTTTTTAAGTTCAGGGATGAAAAAAAACAACAACAAAAAACAACTAAGAAATCTGGTTTAAAAAACCAGATGTGAAACAAAACTTTCCTTCCTACAGCCTCCAGCTGCTTGACACAAAAACTATTCTTCCATATTAAGCTAAACAAATAAAATGAGTCACACCAAGAGATTAATTTAGTGTGCAGGATCTCTGTACTGCAAGCACCAGCCTCTGCAGCTCGTCCTTCCTTTAAACTTTAACTCTGACCTCTGAAGGGAGACGAGCTTGAATCACTAACTCTTGGTATTTCTGAGGTTTTTCACAGCAGAGCTGCTGTTTTAAGAGTTCCTGCATCAACGTAACAGTGTTACAGTAACAGTATCCTGACAAGCTCAGCCCTACTGTCAACAGATCTGAAAAGCTTCTTTTCTTCCTTTGTTAATTTTTATTTAATTCTGAATTATTTTATTCCATCAAAGTCTGGGGGATTAATAACTTTTACTGTCCACTTCTCTTTTTTTGTTTCAAAATTTTCTATCTTGAATTATTTTTCCTATTTTTACTGAACTACAGTGTAAAGATTATTGCATCATTTAAAGTTGTTCACATTTTTATGTGACAAATAGAAATTTGTGTATAATTGGGAATGAAGGTTTTTTTTTTTTACTTTAGTGAACAAATACAAATCTGAGAAGTGTGGCATGCGTCTGTAATATGACCCCATCTCTATCAGTGGTACAGCTCATCTAGAGGTTCAAAGTTTTGCCCGTTTAGCTCAGGATAAGTTCAATTTGATGGAGAACATCTGTGAACTTTAAAGTCTTGCCACAGATTATTTACAAGATGAAGGTCCTGCCTCTAACTGGGCCGTTGTAATACATGAACACAGTTTGATCCTGATCCTTTTCCCTGTTAGGTGTTCTGGAGCAACTGGTTTTCTTGCAGGAAAACCGGTTTCGCATCACTACTGTGCAGAGTGCAAAAATTCTTCCATCTGCAGAGCATCCAAAACCAGACGGAAAAAATGTCCAAAAACCCAAATCCTCAACAAATAAATAAATTAAATGACAAATCTACAGAGGAACAACATGAAGCTATTGCTCAGCGGACGCATTAAACCAACTACAAATCAATTCATTACTGCCCACTAATGTTTTCTAGTTTGCATTAGTAGAAGAATTGTTCTTCAGTGGGCTCCAGCCCAGGGGCCCAGATTCTTGTAAGTCCGGCCCTGCTGATGCATTTGCAGCAGTTTCCAAACCAATGTGTTGATCTATCAACAAGTTTTTGATAAAACAACAGTGAAGCTTTGGGCTGCAAAAGGAACAAATTCAAGCAGTTTGAATACTTTTAAAAGGTGCCACGTTTTAAAGATAAATGAAAGCAGGACTTTAGTAACCTGATTGATTCTGGAGATAAAGTAAAACAGCAACGATTATTTTAGTAATTGATTAATCAATTATTCTGAATATTAACAGATTAATCGTATGAAAACAATAGTCACATTCAGCATCCTCATAAGCCGTTTTTATTCTATAATTGCTTTTCTTTAAATACTCTTTTTGCTAAATTCAAAAGAGTATTTTGATTATTTGTAGTAACGAATGAATCGGTGGCTAAAAGAATACTTCAATCAACGTGTGGAAATGAATTAATACAACGTCGGGCTAATCTGACCTTTTTGGATTAAAGGTGCTTCATGTGAGTTTGATTTTTTTAATGACATCTGAACCTGGTAAAGTTAAGCTATCCCACTTGAGGAGTTCTCGTTACAGAAGTTTTGTTTTTTTTTTATCTTAAATGCAAAATGTAAATATTTTATAAAGTTTTTGCTCAATTACTGCAAAATATCCTTTTCTGAGTCTTTATACTCCAGTTACCGATTAATCGATAACTAAATTAGTTGACGATTATTTCAATAACCGATTAATCAGAATTAATTCCATTAATCAGTTGTGGTCAGCAAATAGCTACTTTTAAGAGCCAACAATCGACTACTAAATTAATTGACAATTATTCCAATAATCAATTAATCGTTTCAGCCCTAGTTGTTGTTGCTGTTTAGTTCCTGATGTTGAGAAAACATTTTTACCAGACCTGACATTTTCCACGCGTCACATTGAGATATCCACAGGTGAAAGCAAATGTTTTAAAGCAGCAACACTGATGTGTCATGGGATGACAAACCAAACAGAGCGGGATTAGTGCGAGACACGTGAAAACAAAAATCAGCGCTATGTGGAGGATGAAATGCTCCTCAAGCCGGTGGAGGATGACGATGGAGATGAAGAGGTGGATTTTGGCTCGTAGCGAGGTAGCTACCTCTCCTGTGCTGCCTCTTTGCTCTCCTAACTGAACTGCTGCTGCTGCTGTGGGGCCTGCTTGCTGTGGGGAGGAGAGGAGGAGGAGGAGGAAGAGCAAAAGGAGCAGGTTGTTGCTGCTGCTGCTGCTGCTGCTGCTGCAGGGGCTGCTGCTGAGGGAGGGGGGCGGAGGTGAAGTGCACGCCGAGTCCCACCGCTGACATCAAAATGGAGGCCATGCCTGGAGCGAGGGTGAGGTGGGGGTGGGGTGGGAATGGGTCGGGATGAGTCGGGAGCAAGTGAGGGGTGCAGGAGCAGAAAGGAACAAATCGAAAGAATGAGTAATGCAGCAGCGGCGGTGGCGTCCACTGCGACTCTCACTCACGCACAAAAAGTCACAAAGTCTGAACAGCGGCTGAACTCTAAGGGATAACGAGACGGCGCTCTGGACCAAAACTTCACATTGTCCCCGGAGGAGAGCAGAGAAATGGAATGTAGTTTGTTGATGCAAGCCAACAAGTAAGGAGTCCCGGAGGTGATAAAACCCACTGCAGTGAACGCGTCGCACCTTAAGATGCATTCAAACTGATTCCAGATCGTAAAAATGCGACTCCAGAATCTAAATAGGAACTATCAAATTTAATGTTTGTTCTAAAAAAAATAAAAATACTCAATGAGGCTGCGGGATAGGGTGATAAAGAGAAACTGCATCTGAGCGTGAACTGTAACTTAAACTAACGTGGATTTTGTTGCATTTACAACAGGTCATGATTCTGTAACGAGTTTGGTTGGAAATTCGACATATTCTACCGTCAGCTCAGGTGGAAGCAGCAGAAACAAGCGGGATGCAAAGGTCAATATGGCCTCACCTGCTGAAGACAGAGCACCTGAGCCACAAACGGTGTGACGAGAGATTACAACCACACCATATTTATCCACATGAATTAACAAGAAGCGCTATGGAAAAAGATTAGGGTCACTGGAAAAAGAAAAAAAAAAAAAAAGTCAGGTTTTTTGTTTTTTTGCACTGGCCCTAATCCTTTCCTGTAAAACGCCATCTATTGGCCATCAGCATGTGATTTCATCAGGTCTAGTATGTTATTATTATGAACCTGAAGATCTGAGAGCTTTAAGCTCTAAAACCTGCAGCTACATTTCAGACTCAAGGTGTCAGCTCTACCTCCATCCCTCTGGATCTATTTTTGATTCTGTATTACAATCTCAAATATATTTTAAAAATACTGATGACCAGTCGAGCTGCACAACTACAGGAAAATATAGCTGCAGTAGTTTTTCTGAATATTATTAGAATCTGTTTGAAAAAACCAAAACAAAAAACAAATAGGATTCTTAGTTTTCCAAGAAGTCAAAAAAAAAAAATCCAGTTCCTGAAAATACATTAAATTAAAATTCTGTCCAAATTCATAATTTGATATATGTATTTTCACAAAAGAAAATACATATATTATTGCATTTGAAGCAACAATATATGAAGTCTCACAAATTTTAAAAATTTGTGGGACTTAAAATAAACAGGTGTTTATCCCATGCCTGATCAAAATGTTGAGTGGAGGGAGTATTTTGGTAATGGAAAAGAAAAAAATATATAGTTGAAAATGTAGACGAATCACATTATTTGACAATAATATTACATAGGTTTCCAATATGGTGCAGGCCAACAGACTTATTTTGGCCGCATTTTAAAAACTAATCAACCTCAGGTTCCTCCTACATACAGCAGTAAACATTTCAAAAGGACACTGATGAATCTTTCTGCATGTTAACTGAACTCCTGCTTAAATTGTAACAGAAGACGTCCGTTGTGATGTCTGCAAAAATTAAAAAGACTAACTTAAAAAGTTCTGCTTAACAGCAAACTAATTTCTTCAGATATGTTAATATCTAATGAGGTTTTTATTGCTCTGGTTTTTAATGGCCTAGCGGTTGCAACCAAACAGTCCTGATGCAGTTTGTTTTTACTGCCGTTTCTATCCCACATGTATAATCCAATTTAACAACTTGCTGTCAGGAGTTTTAACTGTGCCCTTAGTCGGCGCAGATGTAAGTTTTCCTGTCTGCTAATCTTTTGTTATTGAGATATAATGACAATGAGCCAAATGAGCTCCAGGAATGAATCAAATTAGAAAACTGCATGTTTACAAAATGAAATGTGACATCAAGCAAGCAATTTTCTAAACCGTAGAGCTGCTTCTAAACCGTGTTGAAGTTATTCTTAGTTTGTCAGAAATTTCGATAAAGAGGTCTTCTTTTTATTTGCTGAATCTTTCTAAGGGATTCAATTCTCAGGATTTTATTGCCTCTCGTTAACTTCAAGCAAATAAAGAGCTGATGTTTTCCTGCATGTGTTCAATTAGACCAAAAATTCTTATAGACCGACTCTAATACTCGGCTGTACTACTAATGGAAGGCATGACTAAAATAAAAGCCATTTTCTGAAAGCAAAAAGAAAAAGTCAATGAAAATCCAACCTGGTTTGACAAAAATCTGAGATATTGTTTGTACGCCATATTGCCCAGTCTTGACTAGCAGGAAATGTGAAATAGACACATTTGAAATAATACATTGATGTAGTGAAATACTGAAAAAAGGAAAGAAAAAAACTTCAGGGGGAGCTATTAAACAAAACTTACAATTTGGACGTTTTTCTTCTTTACATTTTCTTCTCTACCACTTCAATAAACACACTAAGCACTTAAAAACCAGCTGGGTGGTTTTTGGGTTTTTTGGGGCAATGAGTTTTTTTGTTGATGTTTTTTGGTGTCTGAAAAACCTCCAGAATGTAACGTCACAAATCAACAGGCGCCGTCCCTCACAGCAAAACCTAGCGTTACCTAGCAACCCAAGCTGAGTTTCAAGATGTTTCGTCAGCGGGTTTACTACTGTATGCACAGTGTGTTGTTGACTTACAATCCAGTAACCACTTGCTGCATTATATTTGGGTGTGCAGGAGGCTCCACTAATGCTTTTCAAAGATGCACAGTTGTATAATTGTGCATCCGTTTGCAGCCATTTTCACATGCAAGTGTCCAGCTGCTGCTTATTTGGATTTAAAGTGATAAGACGCCCTAAAACAGCTTGGCTTGAAATGAGGCAGAGCAGAACAGACTAAAATCCTGTTATCTGAGAATGATTTTGTGCAAAACGTGAAACGAACATGTTTGTACCCATTTTAAAATGTTCAAAGAAGCATAACATGTCAGCTTTAAGAACTAAGAAAATTCATGTCCCCCCGACCAACGCATAACCTACTGTGGTTCAAGCTAGCGGACGCTGCCTGTTTCGGACATTTTCCAGGGTTACTGCATCCATGCATATCCGCATAAGCTGAACACCTTCAACCTTTAGCTCCACATAATGACACAAAAATAAATCTCCAAAACTAATAGGATTTCTGCAGCTGCAGATGTTGAAACATGCATGTAATTTTTTAATATTTACGTTTTGGAGCCACCGGTATTTGTTCTGCGTGCGCTGAATGCAGTTTGGTTATTATTGCTGTTCATTTCAGTCTGATGAGCAGTGAAACTGCATTAGGAGAAGATGCTGCGGGGGTGACCTTCCATTTGAAATCATTTACTCAAAGTCTCAGTTGGGTGCTCCCGCCTAATGAGGTTCTGGTCCAGCAGCCTCTGATTGGACTGATCCAGTCAGCTCGGCACCTGGCTTTTAAATTAAAAAGGTGCGCAGCAGGAGAAAACAAAGTGACAGAAAATACTTTATCTAACATTTAATGACAGCCCTGTCCAACGTTACCATGCTTAATTATGCAGAACTGTGTTTTTTTTTTTTTCTCTGCTGAATGCATCAGTTCATTTCAATTAAATTCCTCAATTTTTACTCAAACATCGCTGATTAAAAAAGTTTCAAAGTGAGGTTTGAAGCTGGGTCTCAGAGCCACGTAGCTGGACTAAATGTAAGATTTTGACCAAACCATTTCTTATTTAAACACGATGACTTGATATGATTTTGAATTGTGCTGACGTTGGGGACCCGAGCAGCACGAATATGCATTAAATTATGAATATTTTCTGCTCAAGCTGAGCCTCAGTGAGTCTGTAGATACTCTGTTCTAATTAAGAATTGAAACATCTTATATACTTTATGAAAATTGAGTGCTTGGAACAAAAAGCAGCAGGGAGAATATCCCAAAATACAACTTTGAGCAGATTTGTAAGGTTTGTCCAGCAGAGCAGATTTCAATCCCAGACTAGATCTGAACATGCATAAAACAACTGGGCCCAACATGGAGACGCTTCAGTTCAACAGCAAAAATCTCTCCCTGTTTTATTCTGTTTCATTTAAAGCGGAACTGAAATCAAATCGCAAAATATTGATATTGCATGAATATCACTTAGTGAAACACTTCCCCAAAACATTTTAGGGAATCATTTCTCCGGCCCAAAACTTCACTTGTTTCGAATGTCTTTGTTGATAAATGTTGAAATGGGGGAACTCCTGGGTGGCGGAGTTACCGTCCCTTGTTGATGATGTCATTGCTCTAAAACGACTCTACTGTCCGCTTATTTATTAGTGGAAATGGAAGAAGACTGTTGTGTATATGAAGAGACGCTGGAAGACTTTATGGGAGTAAATGATGTACAGCCATGACAGGATGAGTAGTAGCACAGAATACTGTATTTTCCGGACTATAAATCAAACCTAAAAGTTGTTAATTTAATCAAAAAACGACTTAGAATCTGGAGAGCCTTATATATTGTTCTGGAGTAAAACCAGAATTAATTAATTAGTGAATTAATTAACAGCGCTCTGTCAAAATGTTTTAGTTGCATTACGGCTACCGTAGTCAGGAACATCGTGGAGTTTTGTTTCGCTTAATGTGCCTTATGTGTGAAAATGTGAAATTTGTGACTTTAGTGCATTAATAACAATTTCTTTTCTGGTAATTATGTTAGCTTTACTTGAGATAAGCCCTTTGTCGTTTTGTCTCATTGTCCAGTGCTAAACCAACAATTCATTCATGTTGAAATGTTTTTTTAAGTTTGTTTTTTTTTTTGGCCTGGACGGATTGTGTACAGCTTCTGACTTCAGTTCCTGAATGATACAAATTTGGTCGCCCTGCACAGGAGTTTGATGGCAAATTTATATTTTTAATTAGGACAAAACTATTACAAAGTAATACATTCTGACAGCAGAGAAGAAATTATTTGTCTTCAAACAACCACGCTTTGTGCATTCTCTTGTAAGAACCAGTGACTTTTACTCAAACAAACTTTGCTGCACCCAAATATGCTTTTAATTAATTTAATAAACTTGGCTAAATATAGAAAGCATTTTCAAAGAGTGACAAAAATCCTGATATTATTGTTCAAAATCAACTAAATTGTGTTTTTTTTGTTTTGTTTTTTTTCTTCAAATGATTTGCAAAGTTACTTTTAATGACGCAAACTTTAGAACCTTTTTAGGTTTTGGATTTAGAATAATTTACCAATCCCTTTCCTGCAATAAATCTGACTGGTTTATTTGTTTAAATATAGTATTATATACTTAGTTTATTATTGAGTAGGCAAAATAACCTTTTTTTTTTTTAGATAAGGCAGATCAAAAGTGAAGATTCGAACATGACGTTCACAACATTTTCATTGACATTTTGTTTTGACATGCTGGGAAAACTATTCTGAAATAGAACTGGAGCAACAGAGGAACTGGTTTTTCAGAAACCGGCTCATCTGCATGCTAACGGATGGTTGGCAGAGATTGTAAAAGTAAAACCTTTTAATGTGCTTAAAAAGAAATAACACATGCAAACCCTTTAGTGGTCAAGGACCTCTGGTTTTTCCATTTGAAGGGAAAAAAAGAGATTTTAAATAAATGAGCTTGATTAGGAGGACAGAATATGGTGTATAGATTTTCACCCATGAGGAAATGTTTCCATGCACTCTCTCTCTTAGCCTTTTTCATCTTTAAATTCTTAAACGTTGGACTCTGCGCTTCCCGTTCCTTTCCAGATTTTGGTCCCAAACAGGCAGAGACAAATGCAGTGTGGTGGCACCGAACTCGGCAACGACTTGCGGCCTGAAACCTGCATCCAGCCGGAAAATGTGGTGTGGAGGAAACTGTGAGGATGGATGATTAGTGACCCGGTTACCTGCTAGGGCAGAGCTCACGCTGGTGGAGCCGTTCAGCTGCACAGAGATGGAAGGAACACTGCAGGCCGGGAAACACACACAGAGACACCCAATCAGTTAAAAACACACACCAGGGAACTCAGAGGAAGTGTGAAACAAAGACTGGCAACTATTTTAGTTTTCAACACACGTCACAGACTCAATATCGGCAGAAAATGCTGCTGTGACATCAAAACAGAAACCTTGTGATGGGTCGTACATCCTTACTGCTGGGCCTGATTGCTCCAGGTTTGGCTGAATGACTCGACAGTCGATATGTTGATGGACATGCAGGAAAACAAACCCGATTACAACCCAATTCAGATTTAAAGGTAAAAAAGGAGCAGAATGGAGCTTCAATGCAACATTAACATTTAAGTGTGATCAAATTTTTTTGAGGTTCTCACGGATCCAAAATTGACAAAATTGGCAACAAATGTAGAAATAAAGGAATGGCTTGATAAAATAACTAATGTGTTCAAATATTGCATCCACAAAAAAGGAAACTTTCCCAACTTATTCGATAACACACCGAGACAAGTTGATATTTATCATTTTAACTATTAATTTAACAAATCAAAATTATTTAATTTTCCACTTTATTGCTAATTTTTTATTTCTTTATTTTTTCTCATTTTGAATATAAAAATACAGATTATGAAAAAATGACAGTACAGCAAAATTTAACATTAAATTGAAAAATCACATTAAAAATGTAACAAGAAAAAAAAACTAATAGAACAATTTAATAGTATTGATCATGTCCAATTAATAAGGAAATTAATTCATACAGCTGACTAAATTTTTTAGATTCAATATTTTGCACAATAATTACTTTAACAAGCCATTTACTTATTTATACAATTATTGCCAATTTCGTAACTGAATGTCTGCCACACAGATAGGATTTGGAAATTTGAAAACCATGTATCGTTTTCATTCCATTTTAAATTTATGCACTAATTACCGACATCTGCAGCTGCAATGTGACAAAATGTCAAAAACGGTTTAAGGGGTTTGAATATTTCTTTTACAAATCACCATATAACTCAACTATGCACATCTGTTTATATGGGAACAGCTGCAGAAATTAACTGGCGGATTAGCTCCACAGTTTTTTACTGCACAATTATTAATAACCTGTGGTTGAACAGAGACTAAATTAAACTCTGTGTTGAAGAAAATTAGACCCCAAATGAAGTGCCAGTGAACTGCGTATTCATTACAGTCATTAGTTTAGCCGTTTGTCTTTTGGAAGCTGCTTTCTTCAACTTTAGGAACAAAAGGAACTGAGCCAGAACAAACATCGCTAAAGCATTCCTGTCTGACGGGATGGGTGAGCGAAGAGACAGACGGAAAGAAACGAGGCTGGGATTAAGGGACGTCAACGCCTTTCCTTACAGCTAAATGTGTCAAACTCAAGGCTGGGGGCCAAATCTGGCTTCTTATGTGGCCCTCTAGATCCCAGAGAGACGGATGAACAGAACCTACACAATAACGCTTAGCTACATTTAATTTTATCAATCAAATCGGAGCAGTTTTTATCTGTTTCCTGCCTTTTTTAGCCCCTCCAGTTTTTTTTGCAATTCTGAGATCTCGCAAATTCACGCAAAAATCAACAAATGCGGGAACTTTTTTACGCTATTGCATAACTGTGAGTCTACAGCAAATTTTATCACCATGCTGCTGCCTCAGTCATAGTTAATGTCAAATTACAGTTTGTGATTGATACAAAAAGTTACACTTACTGCCATATAAGCGTAAAGTTTCTAGCAAATATTTCTAAATTAGCTCCACAAAATCAATGGCTTCGATTGCGAAAAAAAGAAAGAAAAAACAATCATAAAATCCTGGAAGGAATGATGAGGGTGAGAAGATGGTTAATATTATTTCATTTTGAGGCACACTTTGTAACGACAGTGTTATAACCATGATAATAAGAAATAAAGTAAAAATTACAAGAATAAAGTTACAAAATGATGAGTGAAGTCACAGTATTACTACGAGAATTAAGTCAAAAAATATTAGAATAAAGAAGCATTACAAGAACAAAGTCAACATTTCAAGAATAGTTATATTACTAAAATAAAACCATCATATTACCAGAATAAAGTCAGAAAATAACAACTTTATTCTTCTAACAGTATGACTCCAATCCAGTAATTTTTTTTCTTAGCATGTCCCTAATATTCCATCATACTTAGCGAATGTAGACACAGCTAGTCATTAATATTTTAACAGTTCACTGGGTTTTATCAATACATTCAGGCACAACCGGCCCTTTAAAAACATTCCTGACCTTGATGTGGCCCAAAATGAAAATGACTCTTAATCCCCACCACACCCTGCTGCAAGTGATTCACCCCCATAGCAAACGGCAGACACCAACCTTAACCCGTTAGCACTTGGAGAGCCGCTCAGATGAGGTGCAGACATCTGACCAGCAGAGGGCAGCGGTGGCGGCGGTGGCCAGGGGCTGCCCCAAGACATCCCCCCCACAGAGAGGGGTCTCCTGGGGTAGGGCGAGTAGACGGAAGCGGGGTGAGCAGCAGCGACCCTCCCTGTCCCCTGGAGGATGGGCCGGTTCAGGCTACTGGAGGAGAAGGAATGTCGCGAGCGGCTGGGCATTGGTCCTGTGCTGCTGTAGCTCAGACACTGCTGGCAGGAACAGGTAGGGGGTGGGGGCCCGGAGGAGGCCAATGGGTAGGGCAGGTTGCATTGCCGCCGCACCTGCCGCCTGAAGCCCGTTGATTTATTGACCTGGGCCAGAGACGTCAGGTCCACGATGTAGTTGTACCCGTGGGGGCCGAGGTCGGCCGTGCCCTGGCGCGCCTGATAGCTGTGCTCCAAAAGGATGGAAGTCCGGGTCTCATACGGAGTCCAGCTGCCTTCGTCGTTGGCCCATTCCCAGTAGACGCCGCTGCCGAGGCCGGAGGACTGGGCGAACAGGGACCGGCGCACAGAGCGCGTCTTTCCTGAAATTACACAGGAAGGATTTCAGCAAAACAGCGACACAGAACACCAAAAACATTCAGCATCTGAAACTCCTATTCATACGAAATATCTACTTAGTTGATTTGTTATTCTTCCTTCCATATGAAGAGTTTTTAAATCTATTTTTTGCATTAACTCCTCTTATTATTTCATGTTTTAGTGTTCATTTTTTACTACAGTTTGAATGAACCTCATTAATATGTTGCTAATGTATTGCCGTCTTAGCAATAAGGCTGAAACGATTAATTGGATTAATTGTGATTAGTCAATTATTGGAATAATCACAATTATTAGGATTAATACAGTTAATAGATTATTGTAATAATGATCAACTAATTAAATAACTGAATAATCATTAACTTGAGCATACAGACTCTAGAACATCCAATTTGCTGAGAGAACATCGTCCTCAAAGCTAAACTAAACCAAACCTGAACTGTATATATACACATATACAGTATCATTTAGGTTGAAGAGTGGCATACTTTTAATTTGACTTGGCTCACATTTTGTAATAAAAAAAAACAAACAAAAAAAAACTATTAAGCATCTTTTGGCCTCCACTTATCAAATAATAGTCAATAGTTCAATGTGCCTGCTATTGATAGATTAAGCAGAAATGGCTGAGCTTTTCAAATGTTGATGTTAAAATATTATTTAGCTGCAACATCCTTCACTACAACAGATCAAGCATTATCTAAATATTATGTAATGATCATTTTGTGATTTAAAAAGGAATTGAATCGTTTGTTTATTTTCATTTTCATACATATTTCTAATATTGTATAAAATAAGCTCAAGTAGTTAAATAACAAATCTGCAGAACGTGCCAATTTTCTTATGTGAATACTGGCCAGAATAGTATATTCCTAAAATAATTGTTAGTTAATTTTATTACCAAAAATGTTAGCATAACGTCCTAAAGAGCCTTCGCCTGTGACTCAGGTTTTATACCACCTATGTTCAAGGTCTATTTGAATCATGTGAAGCACAAAGGCTTTCAGAAAGCCTGAGAACTCATTTGTATCACACCTAAGAAACCTCAGGCAGAAGACGTTTTAAAACGAAAACTAATTCAAAACTTCAGAACCAGCTGGGAATCCAGTTCATTTACTTTGCTGCTCCTCCTTTTCAGATCTCAGTCTGGCTGAAGTGCCTGACAGAAAACACTCTTCTGTGTGACAGTCCGCAAACTGTGGTCTGTAACATCCTTCATTTTATGGAGTGTTTCAATTTGAATAAACATTTACATATGTTAAGAGTTACACTTTACATTTGAATTACAAAGCTAGGTAAATATCTCATTTGTTTAGCACGGCTTTTCTTGGTGCATCGTCACTTTTCATCTGGATCACTGCCGAGTATTTTAGAAATTCTCATTTATTTTTTCCCCCATACATGCTCTTCAAACAGTAAAATTAAATCCCAAACTTTTATCATTGTATTTTTTTAAAATTAAATATGAATTATGTTCCTATGTGATAGGAACATAGTTGCAGAAAAGGTTAAAATACCTTTTCTGCAGCTTATGAAAGCTTTTAGTATTCATTTAGTCACATTTGCAACAATAACAACATGCACATTAACAAAAACTCAGCATTGCGACTGTTTGTAGTTATTAGCTCAATTATTAAATGATAATATAAAACAGTGAGCCTCTAAAACATTGATGCCAGCAGGTAGAAGGCTGATTCTGTTCTGGGGAAAACACTTTAACCTCTGGAGATATTATTACTTTCAAGAAAACAAATGTATGCTACGAAAAGGCCTTTATCCTCCATTTTTATTCATGTTTGTCAACATTTCTTTGCGTCTCTTCAGACCTTAGGACAGAACTTCAACTGTGCATATTCTACAGTACAACATTATGCTGAAACACGCACTGGGATTATGATAGCTCAATGTAACCCTGGAAATCCAGCCATCTGTTGTTATAGCGATACCTTTTGCCTCCTTCAGCATCTGAAGAACTTGCAGAGCTCATATTGTTTAATATCTTATTACACTCCTGTAAAATTAAGTTAATTACGCACAGCACTGGACATTTACTGTATGTGACCGTTATGAAACAACGTGTCTTCAGTCAGTTGCTTCTTCAAAATTGCTGTAACACAGACTGCTACAGGAGATCCTTCCTGCCCACAGCAATCAGGATGTACAAGAACTCTTTGAAAAAAAATTTGGATGATATAATTTTAAAACATTTAAATTCCCTTTGGGATGGAAAAAAAAAAAAAGTATTTTTAACTGAATTAAGCCAAGACTGTGAATTTGTTTTTAGGAAGCTCGTTGTGACGAAGCTAAACCATCCAGGCCTGTTAAATATAAATACAACACATTAACGGCCCACACAGGTCCAAACGCCTTGAATTTGTTCACCTGTGTCCTGTCGGAACTGCTTCAGGCTCGGTATGTCTATGAGGTAGGGCGACAGGCTGGGGTCCGACTGTCCGAGGCAGATGCTTGTAGCGCCGGCTGCTCCGCTTCCCCGGTGGCCGCGCGGCGACAGACACCGCTCGATGTAGGCGCTAACCTGGCCGCTGTAAGGCCGCCAGTAGCCCAGGTCGTCCTGCCACTCCCAGACCGCTATCATGGGTTGAGACTGCCCCACGGAGCCAGAGGCTGTCGTGGCCGACACCGAAGGCCCGTTTCTGGAGCCGTTCACCCTGGCACAGGAGCCAGACACAATCGCCATGTTCGCTAACACAACGACTGGTTAGCCGATGGTGGCTACGACGAAAACAATGTCCGCAGCGAGGCTAGCTGGGCTCGTTAAAAGACTCCATTAGGAATGTGTCAGCACGCCTGCGAGGAAGCTACGAGGTTGGGGATCAAACTGGAAACGGCCTGAATAAACATTCAAGACCATGTTGACGAAGCTGAAGCATTCAGATCGCTTTACACGAGCAGAGACGCTAACAGGAATCCTTCCTCTTGAGCGGCTGCCTTCACGGACTGTCGGAAATAGTAGTGATCCGTTCCATTTGGGCTTCAAAGTAGGAAATTTATACTTCCGAGACAGAATTCTGACATTCACTTAATCCAAGCAACAGAAGCAGATAGCAGTCTATTTCAAATAGAATAGAATAAATGAGAAATAACCTTTTGTTGCCTCAGTGGGAAAATTCAGCGGCTTGATTTGTTGTCTAAATCAAGCATGCAGATTTAGACAACAATAAAAGTAAAAAAAAATAAAAAAGGAAGTAAGAATAATGTACTGTACACCAGGGGAACCCAAAGCGGGAGTCACAAAATGATTTGCAGAATCATATTATACACCGGAGGTGTACGACGGTGTTTTAGGGAAATAATAGATAAAAAATAAAAAAGAAGAGTGAATTTCCGTCATAAAACTCAGAATTTATTAGATAAATCTCTAACGAAATAAATCTTAGAAATTCTCTAGAAAAAAAAAACAAGAAAATGTATAAGTGGAAAATTTGAGAGAGAAAACTATCAAAATTTCAAAACTAGACACAACTTTTTGAGTTTTTTTTTTTTTTTACTTTTCTAACTCAGATTTCAAAGTTTATTTTGAGAAAATTTCTGAAATTAATCTAAAAAAAAAAAACTTGAACAGATTTTCAACTTTTCAAGCTTGGAAATGTTTTTGTTTTGTTTTGTTTATTTCTAACAAAAGCTGTAATTACTCTAATACACTGCCATAGATGTATGTGTCAAAAAGGACAAAATCAAATACATAAATATACCGTTAAATGTCTCATTACATAATGTTCAATAGCACACCTTTAAATTGTCTTTATAAAATACATTTATTTTAAAATATGTGTAATTATTTGACTCCATATATTTATTTTTAAATAGAGTTAAATATGTGTATTTTCAGGTGAGCTCCAGGTAGCTGAGTAACCTTTTGGGGATCAGAGGCTGAAAGGTTTGGGTACCACTGCTGCACCTTAAGGGAAAATCTACAGCAAAAGAAAATACTGTGCAGAAATAATACTTTGCATATTTCTTTGAACCTCATTCTCAAAGAAATTTGAAGCTTATGTAGGATAGTTGAAAAAAAATCTATATAATGTGCAAGAATAATAAACTGACAATTACAAGTAGATGCAAATGACAGCATTTTTTTAGTTTTTTTTTTATTTGCAAATTTTTTCCAATGTATTAACTCTGTTGGAAGCCTGGATTAGGCCCTTAAAGGTAGACCACAATACTTTGAGGCATCTCTATTAAAAGCTTTAATAGACAAACAGAAAGGAAGAAAAAAACACAATGCCACGATGTCTTGTGAGGTCTAACCACACTTATGTTTTTATCTTTACATCAAAATGAAGGCAGAACCTTCTTGTTGCACATCATTATTGTCTTTCCTCTCTCATCTGACTATGAACGATTTCTGCCCTCAGCTGGAGATAAACATGCATGACATGAGCAACAGTGCATGTAAGCTTTCCAGAACCTCAGTGTGCTTGAGTTCATAACGGATGAATCATGACTTACAGTTTACAAAAAAACAAGCAAAAAAAAAAAAACAGTACACTTTAGAAAGATGGTTGTTGTTGCAGTATATGGTGGTTAATGAAACATGAATAAAATCTGTGCAGAACAGCTTATAATAAGTGTGATTTCTTTTGATCTTTAAACCAATACTGTAAGACAAACCTGGGCCTTATTAATTAAAACTATGTTAATAATGAATGAAAGCAGTCATATCTCGCTCTCTAGAAATTGACTCACTAGACCTCTGCTTTGGACATGGTTTTTGGCTTACTTTGGAAGAATTTCAATTCATTTTAATTTTGCAATTTTGTGTGCTTTTTTATACAACATCCTGATTTAGCTTAAAAAAAAATCCACCAAAATAGAATTTAGTACAGTTAGACAAAAGTAGCCGAGAAGTTTCAGAAGTATGGAAAATCTTTCAATTTTACTGAGCTGAAACTTTTGGTTTGATGCACTCAGGTTGTAAATTATGTAAGTGGAATTTCCTGGCTTCTCCCCGGTCCATTGGAGGCAAATAAAAGTTTGCAGCAGTGAATGATATCAGAAACAGACTCCCTGCTGAAAGAACATAGAAGTTTTACTTGCTGAAAAAGCAGTTTTCAGTAGCTGGAAATTCTTCTTACTGTATTTTTGTTAGAGAAGATCCAAATTTTACATCAATCATAGATGGAAATTATGAACACTGACCAAACAGTGTGAAGCGCGGAGTCCACTTGACCCATAAGGTGAGCTTTGGTATATTAGCTGCAGATCCCTGTCAGAATCTAACTTCTAATTTAAAGTTTAGAATGTCAAGGTAACAACAAATGTTAAGGCCTACGTTTAAGAAAACATAAAAAAAATGTTTCAACCATAGTCCCTAATTTATAAACCCTTGGCATTTTTAGTGTACTGTTGATTCTATCCCCTGTTTATGATTTCAGAACAGAAAAGAATTAGTTAATGTAAAAACAATTAGTGTTTAAAACCACTGCCACTGCAAGTAAGTTGAGAAAACACTATTGGTTTTAAATTTTAAAAATACACACTGGATCAGTCTGGATCCAGTGTTCATTGTTTTATTTTTTTTTCCATAAAACATTAGTTGTTGTTGTTGTCATGCAAGTATTTATGTACTTTTATCTGTTAGAATATTTATGCAAGAGCTGACATTTTCTTTTTATTACCGTCATTGTGGATGTCTTTGATTAAATACAAGGAGCTGTCTGATGGAAGACAGCAAAGATCTCTCTCTGTCATCATTGTGACGAAGAGATGTTTCGGTGATAATTTAGCTTCAGAAAATAATACTGCTTATTCGATCACAGTTTTGTCTTTTCAGCTGACTACAAAAGTAATCAGCTGAACATTGAAAGTTCGCGACACATGACTCCCCTTCCAAAAGTACTTTATTGTAAAGTGTATGAAATCATTTTCCCCCACTCTCAGGGAAAACAGAAGAATGCTGCTTTGCTCGGTCTTTTGCGCTTATGAATGATGGCTTAATGTGACTTTTTATGAATAATTTTGGTATTTTCTGTACTTTAGGCGACCTTTGAGTTACTGTTGTTCTCTCTGGCTCCAGATGTCTTGTGGATCCCTGTTTGTACCTCCCTGCCCTATAGGAACTTCCTGGCAAGAGCTCAAAAATTTGAAATAGATTTCTGCTGAATGAACGCTTGTGGCTGAAGAAAAAATGGGGAAAAATGTCGAGTTCCCTGAGAATCCCTGTTGTAAAACCAAAAGATGATCTATGATAATAATTAAAGTCATGAATGTGACACAAAGTAGTCCCAAAATATAGCTGAGCACAATAGTTATTATTTGTGGTGATTTGCAGCATTTTGTGGACTTTCCACTTTGTTTTTGGCATCTTTTTTATGTCTCTCCATCTTGAAAAGAACCCTTCTTTCAATTTGTGTACAGTGGTGCAAATGTCTGGCAGCAGTTGCTTCTTTATGATACATTTTTGTTTATTTCATGCATTGAGCCAACTCACTTGTGTAGAAGTTCAGGAAGCAGCCAAACTTTTGCTTTTATAGAAATTTTAAGGCTGTTCAGTGATCAGTCTTTGATGCACATTTGAACATCTCATTCTGACTAACTCCTTAATTACTGAAAGTAGTAACAATGCTTTTAGTATTATTACTTATTTCTTCTCTCATAAGTGGTGTTTCCATTAACCATGAATTTTAATTTAATTTCTTATTTAATGGAAACACTGCAATTGCAAAATTGCCTGTTTTTTTTGTTTGTTTTTTTACATCAGCAGAATATGGACAAATATTTACACACATTTGCAATGGAAGCACAGCTAAGTATCTGGTTAGAAAACATTGCAAAATTAGAAATAACTTCCTCAAGCACAGTTGGCCTAATAAGCTCTGATGTAGCAACTGCTCCCACCCGTTGATGGGGGTGTGTGCCTTACCAGAGGCATGAAACGTGGAAAAATTTCAACGGATTCTCTCCAGTTTTCTAAGATGTGTGGCCCATGTTTGTTTGAAACCTCTACTTCCTCCCTATTGCAGCCATCTGTAGCATCAACATCTGACTTAATTGTGTAGCCTGGCTCATTTCCTCCTAGCCAGTTGATAAAAATATGCCTGATTCGCATTTTCTTTTTTCTTTTTTGGGGCAAGTTTGCTCAAAACCTGCACAATTGGAATTAAACATAGTTATTGTTAAACAAAAAAGTGTTCATCAGCAGACTATAAAGGCTCACATGTCCACACTAGGCCTTCGAACAACTGTTGAACAATCCATGTAACATTGATGTTCATAAAAAATTCCATAGAAAGGGGTGAAAATGATCTCTTTTTCCCAGTCACGTCACACATGTTAAAAAATGTACAAAAATGCCTCGAGGGAAGAGTTAATGAAGACAAATTAGCCGATGTGAGTCATGTCTCGTAGATGACTGGATCACTTTGATGAGAAAAGACTCATTCTTGTATAACATTTCCGAAAGAAAATGAACATTTCCGTCACTGCGAAGTGACAAAAAAAGTAATTTTCCACACCACTGTTCGAAAGCCCGCCTGTCGCCCTCTCTGTGGTCAGGGCCTGTGCACTCTGAATGGTGTCAATTACACGAATGAGACCCGCTGCATTCAAATTATGCCTCTCATATGCCAGACTTACAAAGACTAGGTGTTCCAGTTGGGGACGAAATAATGGAATACATCCTCACAGGAAGCCAGGTCCCAGGATAGAAAGAGCTGTGGCTGGCGTCAGGGGAGCAGAACAATTTCCATTATCCAATGGCTTCTTGCCCACATTGTGGCCATCAGTATCAATGAAAGATCCTCTCCTTCACTCCTTTTAAGACCCTTCTGGAGAATGGGTCGTTAAATCAAGGAAATATAGGAAAGGCACTGAACATCCTTCTTAAAGACAAACGGGGTGTTTAAATGCTAATGGGTATTTTTAACTCAAAAACCAAACCGTACAGTGATTAGCTAAATTCCAGTGGTTCAGTACTTGTCTAAGGTATCCCAGACGTGGCCACAGAGAACTTATAATACATGATAGATAAGAAATATAACTGTCAGACGCACATCTTTATATTTAAAGGAATATCATCAGTAATTTAGTTTTCTACAGTTAGAGAACTTCTTCATTAGATCACATACGATATTTTCCAGTAAATGCTGAATCTTCTGTTGTGTTCTGAATTTTTTACATGATCATACAGCGCAGGGAGAGAGTTTAAATATACATATCGCTTTTATCTCATGCTTTCTGCAAATGTTCTTGCAACATTTCAACAGCCTGTGCTTGTGAAGGCTGATGACAATCCAAAACAGTATTTCCAATCTCAGTAGTGCTGTGAAAATGAGTTACACACATCAGAAAAACAGAAGTTTTCTGATGGATACAGTGGTGGCATGTTTAAACAAAGCCATGTGCAATGTTTAGAAACCATTTGGCTTTTCTCTGTGTTAATTTAGGTCCCCGTGTTCAGGTGAGTCTCCATGTTGTCCCTCCTACTCCTTGATTGTCTCCAGCTGTCTCTTGTTTTCCCTTGATTACACCCTGGAGTATTTAATCCCAGCTGTGTCTGTGTCTCCCTGTTGGGTCCTTGTCGGATGTTGAATGTCAGTCGCATGTCATGCCTTTGCCTGTTACCAATTGCTACCAGAGACTGAGTTCCTAGCCTTTTGCTCACCTGTGCTGCCTGTATTTTGGACTTTCTGTAAACCGTCATTATTATTAAATCTTCATTTTTCTCAATACAACCTGGGTCCACCGCGTCTACCTCACCACCTACAACCGCAACTCATGACACCAATTCCTTATTGGTGTCAAAGGTCACTTTTAAGAAAATTTTAGACACAGTTAGACCTGTAACAATAACGAATTCTGCCGGATGATAATGTGTCCAAGAAGTTATTGAGATAAACAATAATACAAGTGGAGGAGTTCAAGTATCTCGGGATCTTGTTCACGAATGAGGGAAGAAGGGAGCGGGAGATCGACAGGCGGATTGGCGCAGCGTCTGCCGTGAAGCGGGCGCTGTACCGGTCCGTCGTGGTGAAGAGAGAGCTGAGTCAAAAAGCGAAGCTCTCGATTTACCGGTTGATCTACGTTCCCACCCTCATCTATGGTCATGAGCTTTGGGTCATGACCGAAAGAAC
>CAEFZX010004909.1:0-54553 GCA_903066825.1 Alfaro cultratus | reverse complement strand
AGTCGAAACATAAGGCTGGATGAGGTTCTTAATATAGTCTGGTGCCTGTCCATGAAGAGCTCTAAAAGTCAGTACCATCCTTGCACCATCTCATGCTGCAAGGAATACCACTGTGTCATTGGCTGCGATGTGCATGAAAGGGGAGAAACTCATGGTGTGGTCACCATCCTCCTCTTACCTCAACCCTATTGAGAACCTTTGGAGTTTCCTCAAGCAGAAGATCTGAGGGTGGAATGCAGTTCATATCAAAACAGCAGCTCTGGGAAGGTATTCTGACATCCTGCAAAGAAATTCAAGCAGAAACTATCCACAAACTCACAAGTTCAATGCTTAATGCTGCATATTCAAAGAATGACCATTTGCAATTCTTTATAATCCATAAAATGTTTAGAAAATCTGCTATGCATAATAATTTGGAGCTGTGCATTTTGAGTTTATTTTTGAAAAAAAAATGCTGTTCTCATGAGGAGCTTGGTTCAGTAAAATTTGATTTATACTGTAATAGTTGACTTGAAAATTATACTGACCATCATTTGCCTCAACCATCTAAGAAAATATCACTTGCATAATAATTTGGAACAGGATATAGTTAACATCAAGTGGAGTGTGAGTACTGAGAACTAGATTTCCTTTCACATTTTATAAAATGACTGAATAAGACTTGGTCAGATAGATACAGCAACATTAAAGCCACCGTAGGAATGTCATGCAACAACAATCTCTTGTACTCTCAATGCTCAGGAGTACAGTGTCAATATGGAGGACAAACCTTCACTAAATTTTCTAAAAACACATTTAGTGTCTCACAAACATGTGGGGAATGCCCTGCCAAATGAATACCACTACCATTGTGAAGCATGGTAGTGGCAGGGCCATGCTTTAAGCTTGTTTTTCTGTAGCTGAAATATTTTCACATACCAGTTTATGCTTGAACAAAACCTTCAAATAAATGCCAGAAAATGGATGGAGAGGAATTTCATCTGTTAGCGAAACAAGGATCCAAAGCATACATCCAAACCATAAAAAGAATAGCTTCTTGGAAAGAATTTTAGAAAAATAAGTCACAGGGCGGCTTCTGATGAGAACCAAATTAAGAATCTTTGCAAAGAACAGAGAGCGCACTTTTGCAACCACAATATTTAAGTTTTCCATTTTGTTTTTTTTTCTTCTAGAACATATCAGTTTGTCTTTCCATTGAGTTGTACAGGTTATAGGTCACTATTGGGTTGGAAAATGGTTTGGAACCATTAGCCTTGCTTTCTGCATGTAATAAACCAAAAGAGCTCAAGCAGGGGTCAGTACGTCCACTGTTGCTTCACCATAAAATAAGAGCCTGGCAGAGATTCATTTCCTCTTAAACAAAACTTCCTCAGTTAAATTTGTTGGAGTTTGAATTTTATGGAGTGTTTCAGACAAAACGCAACCAACAAAAGAAAGGTTCAAGGGGTCCCTTGGCATAAACAGCTCAGAAAGCTCTGAGCTTGGCTGAATTAAAAGAAGGGAGGATGGCTGTGCTCATTTGAGAGCCCACAACCATGAGCTTTAGAGGACACAGCAGGTCCCCACTCCACACCAACTCCCCAGCATATTATTTTATCCTACCTTGGAAGACAAAGAAACAAAAAAAAACAACAAAAAAAAAACACACCTTTCATTTTCTAGCAAGACAATATTTTGCTAGTAGTCAAAACAAAATTAGTGCTGGTTTATTATTTCTTCATTGCTCATCCGTGAGCACACCGTCTCCAAAATCCTCAGAAAGATGGAGAGAAATTTCCATCCTTTCATTTTGCAAAGATAACAATTGCAGAAGATTAGTGGATATTTAAAGATTAATTGAAGGTCAATGAGATGAGTGTGGTCGAAATCTAAATATGCCTAACATTTTGTTTCAGAATGAATGAATGACTACCAACTTTATTCTAATATGTGGTACGAAAAGCATAGTACAAAACAGGAAAGAACACCATAAATCAAAAGCAGTGAGCAATGTTGCACTCTAATAGGCATAATAGGGACAGCTGGTAACTCAAAGTCAGAAAGAAATTGGAATAACTGGATTCAATGTCGTTGCATATTCGAAAAATCCATTGTGATAATGGCGCCATCTTGTGTTGATAATATAGCAGTTCAGAAAAGAACATAAACACCCTCAAGTAGTATCCCTGCGCTGCTGTTGCTATTTGAGAGAACAAGCCTTTGATAAGACTGTCCTGTAAATAAGGACTCACAATGTAGAATAGAAACAAAACACAAAACTCTTAAAATACAAAAAAATAAATAACATTTATTTGCAAGTGTAGCACTACTTAATGTACTAAAAGCCCAGATAGCATCTGATACCAGAAGACTAAATTCATCTACTGGAGCTGTTGTCAGTAATCAATAAAAACAATACAAAAGAATAACTACTTTCAATACAATGTATTTTATAGAAGGGAAAATTAAAGTGAACACCACAAGACACAAAACATACATAGAACCCAAAAAATAAATACAATATATATATCTACAGTACTGCAGTAGATCTTCCATATAAATGTGCACAAAATCCTAAATGAAATGTGATAAAGCAGTTTAAGAATTAAAGTTTTTTTTATCTAAATTGTTTCAATGTAGCTCTGGGTCTATGTTTAAAGCCATTGTCCCTGTTGAGGGTGATATGTCCCCTAGCTGGTCTAAGTGGATTTATGGGACAAATATAAATCTAGATAGTGAATGAGGAGACGAGATGGCACTTAAGATATTCATTGTCTCCCAAATTTTAGCTCTTTTCTGTACATACTTATGTTTCGCTTCAGCGAGACCTCATGACAACATAACAAAGACCACAACCCTAAAAGATAGTAAAACCTTATCTTACATAACTCTAAGAAAGCAGAATATATAAACCAACAAAATAACCTACCCAACAAGCACATATACAAGAGAAAACTGGGATTAAATAAAAATGCATCTCTCCCCTATCAAAACAGTCTGACCATAAGTTTACATTTTTTCAAGAGTACAAAAGCCATTCAAGACTTCACTACAGGTGAAGGTGTGACATAACTCCTTCACTTGTTTATGGAAAACCTCCCTATTTGCTGATATTTTTATTGAGAAGATCTACAATTTTTAAATGAAAATGACGATTGAAAGCTGAAATACCTAGGTGCAATGCTAGTTGGCACACTATTGGCTGGTGTTTACAAAGCAACCAAACCAGGAGCACAGTTTATGTTCTTTGGTGCTGATTGGCTGTTTGCCCAGGAGCAAAAACAGGAAAGACCATGGATGCTTGCTCCTGCAGTAGTACTGAGACAGTTCCCACTATGAGTATTGATGTATATTAATGTACATTAAAAAATTCAATTATAAGCCTGTTCTGAGAGGGTCTCAAGTATTCATGGATTTTAGTTATTCATGGACTGCTGGTTCCTACAGCTGGGTTTATAGTCGAGTTGGCCTTAAGTGCTGTCGTGGTGCCAGGTTTTGCACCTCTGAATTTTAGTCTGAACAAAACTGAAACATGAAATGTTGTAACAATAATACATGGTGGTGGCTGCATTATTATGTGGAGTGCCCTTCTTTATGATATGGTGGGAAAAAACTCAGTCAAGGTTTTATGAATGTCCTTGTCCTCTTTGTTAAAGGTGTCTTCTCCTTTTCCTGTCCGTCCACCTGATCTAACTCACACTGTTTAGGGTGCAGGAAGCGATAATATGACACCAGTGAAATCAGCCCCAACAATGAACCACCATAGATTACACCACTAACCACCCAGAAAAATGTAATTGTTTTAAACTCTGGCTTCAAAAAAAACATCAGTAAAGGAGTTGAGAAATTTATAACAGTCCAAAAAAAGTAATAGACGGTCATTTCCCATTTGGTGTTTTGTCCTTTAGGGTTAAAAAAGGTAAAAACCAGAATGGCGCCAATGACGCCACGGTACAGAAGTTCAAGGACACCTGAACTGCAGAAGTCGGTTTGAAGTAGGTGGGCCCATATCGTTCCCAGCAGCCAAAGGGAAGTAAAGCCTACTGTGCTGTAGACGCTGAGGATGAGGAGGAGGCTGTAGCTGAGAATGAGACTAGTGATGGTGAAGAGTTTGTAGAACAGGTAGACCATTGTGGGGAGGCCTGAGGGCAATTCTCGGCTCTGGGGAAGAGATTTGCGCAGCCAGATCCGATAGTCCACCAAAGACCATGCCAGATTAAAGAAAGAGAAGACCATAGACATATCTGAAAAAAAAGGCAACTAAAAGTGATGAATCTGAAAACATTTGAAGTAAGAAAGGACTTTGTTATCTACTCACACTGTAAGACCGACCATTCATCATGGCTTTGACGTATGTAAAGCTGTAAAAGAAGCTGAGGCGCGCTCTCCAGGAAAGTCTCGAAAAGCTTCAACATGCTCAGATCAGCAGCATCGCTGGACAGTTTATTGTGGTCCGAGGTGCTGGTCGCCTCCTCATCATCTTCCTTCAGGTGTCCATTCGGAGACTTTTGATTGTGACACATTTCTTGTCCCCAAATCTCTTTGTATCCTTGCTTAAGCAGGTGGTAAGACCTGGCAACAGTATCAGATTAATAAAAAAACTGTCATCATGTTATCAATTCACTTTTTTCTGCCCACTTTCTACAGCACTAATGAAATTCCGGTTTGCAGCCTGCAAATTCTGTATGCACGACATTAAAGCGCGTACGTACCTGAGGAGGATTCCCATCCCAAATATGTGCAGGACTAAAAACCGTCGCTTTGGTTTGCTGTCCATGACATTTTTATGCATATCTTCTAAAAACCAGGCGTAGCTGAAGATCTGGTTTACTGTCAGCCCAGTGATTATAAACAGTGCAGTCAATCCACTCCAAACATAGCGCTTTTCGTGAAAATATCTAACAACCAGTGCAGTATCTGTGCAAATGTCCCCTAAGTACATGAATAGTCCCACAAGAGCTAAAAGCCACCGCCACTTGGAGTACTGCTTATTTGACTGCCCCATAGTTATCACTTTAAAAAGCTGGCATTCCTGTTCCTGTTTGGTTCCAAGGACGAAGCAATCTCAGTTCTTGTTCCTGTATGCTTTGTAGTAAGTGAGTGTCATCATCACAGGTGGCTTTAAAATCTCTCTGCAAAAGATATACAAGTAAAATTGATTAAAAACACTTGGAATTTACAATGATGCAAAAACAATTATTTCCTTTATTTTAGTAAAAAAAAAAGAAAAAAAAAAACTGCAGATGCCTTGCAATCCTGATCAGTTTGTGTTATATGTTCTTCAGTTTATGTTATATCTTCCTGTTCTTTAATCAGTCATAAGAACATTTATTATATCAGACTGACTGGCATATGGCACTTTGACTATGGATGAAAGCACAATTAATCACATAATAAACAAATTATAGCACAATGTTCAGGACTCTGTATAGTTAAATCTAAATATTTTAGATGTTTCCTGCTTCTGCATGCCTGATTTCAGTACATAGCTGATTAACAGGCTTTTTCTGAACTACATTCATGTGAATCAGGCGTGTTAAAGTAGGGAAACATCTCTAAAACACGCAGCACCTTGAGGAGCAGGGACAAACAAAATACTACCTTGATCGATTGGTAGCTTTATTGAAAATTGAGGCAAATTCAGAGCTAACTAAGGATAAGATAATTAAATGTTTCCTTCTATTGATTTCACATATTGTACTTTCATTATGTTACGTTTTATCAATCAATCTATCAAATTTTATTTGTATAGCACATTTCAGCAGCAAGGCATTTCAAAGTGCTTTACATTATATCAACAACAGAAACATAATGTAACATAGAATCAACAGTAAGAACAATAAAAACAACAATAAAAACACAGCATTTAGTCAAGTTCCATCAATAAAATTATAATTAAGAATGTTTCAAATACAATCCTAAACAGGTTTGGTTTTTTGTCAAATTTGCATCCATAAAAGGTTTACCGATTACACTCTTATTGTGCTATATGGAACAAAATACCCATTGCTATATTTTGGACTATTTTTTTAGAAACAAACTCATATATCTTAACTTAATCACGAGCTACGCTGCAGTTAACACACACATGGAAAAGCAATACTACACCCATAATTGTTACTTTCACAATGACAATGATAAGAAATAAGAAAAACAGAAGTAAACTTACAGAGACATAATGTCTATGGCAGAGAGATCCACGCAATCACAGCTGGAGATTCCACTCCCTGCATTTTTCTTTCTCCTTCCCTTGAAACCTGTGGTAAGCCCCACCTCAGCAACCAGTAAACAAATCAACACTCAGAGAAGACATTTGTAATTACATAATACATGTCATTCCTATGAAGGTGTGGTGGTTGTGTGAATGTGATCTTTACACTTCCCCTTCACGTGTCTGTGTCCATTTAAACTTCACCAACAAGATTAGCTTCATCATTGCTCAGAGAGCAAAAGTAACTCATGAACAGTGACTGAAGGTGTGACGTAAAGTAACGTGTATTCCAAGTTGCTGAAGGAAGCGAACATATTTCAGAGCAAGTCTAGTTTCCCGGAGGTGAACTCTAATAGGCACTAAAATAAAATACACTTCTTGAAGAAGAACTGCATACAGACACTTAAAAGCCTCATGCTGCTATGCAGCTTAGATAAATTGTGGCTTTCCAACTTCCTAAAACACTGTGTTTTCTTTATTTTCTTTCTAAATGCCATGTGCCGGGTTGTAGTGCCTTCCAGAAGGATTCAAGACTGTTTTGGTCAGATGACACCAAAATAGACTTATTGACATACATTAAAGGTTTGTGCGGTGGAAAACTGCAAAATACTACAGAGGACCCTGAGTACACTTCCCCCATTATTAAAATTTGGTGATGGCATTATCACGCTGTGGGGATGCTTTTCTGGATCAGAGACAGGAAAGCTGGTCTGGGTTGATGGGAAGATGAACAGGGCAATCGTACGAGGAAACTGTCCTCAACAGAGTTGGATAGATCACCAAACCCAAACATACAGCCAGAGCTCCAACAGAATATGTGTTCTTGTCTTAGAATAGCCTAGACAAAGTCCGAAATAAAATAAAAAATCTAATCGATTCATATTTGTCCTGTAAGGACTGAGCCAGCTGTATGTGTGATATACACATGCACTTCCACATTTGGGGCCATAGGCAGCTAGTCAGTTCGCTTGTGCTTGGCCCTGGTTTTGCATTGCATTACTTTCTGTCCGCTACTCTCTGTAAGGGTTTAGAACACAGCTAATTGTTACAGATTCAACCTGTGGATTCCTATGTTTTATTATCCCTAGATTTCCATCAGCATTATGTCAGGATTGTACTACAGATTCAAAAGTACACCTCTATAACATTGTCATTTTTTGTCTTTAATCTTTAAAATACATTTCTCCTGAGGCTTATGCTAGTTTCTAAAGTTTTTGTTTGACAAATAGCTTGAAATTTGTGAGATCCTTATCATCCATTTTACTCTGTCATATCAACATCGAAATGCCAGAGGCTATGAGGGTTTATAAACATGACATGCTGGACTGGACTGCACTGGCTAAATAACTTCCTTGAAAGGTGTCCTTGGTATGAGAATCTCTGAAGAAGTCTATAAAAACTAAAAGAAAAAAAAGAACAAAAAAAATGTGCTGGTCCCTCAATTTTGGACATTTGCACTGAATAAATAAAATACATGATGCCTGGATTTTTCACCTGGTTACATATATAACACGTCACTTAAATAGGTGTTTATCTATGCTTGCTTGTTTTAAATGTGGGACCTGTAGGACCAGTTTACCTTATGATGGCGTACCAAATATAGAAACCATTCACCTCTACAGCTCTCCTTCTACTCCAAACCTCTAGGAAGCGGCAGAGAGCCCCAGCTGTTTCCTCTCCTGCGCGTAAAGACTCTCTTTGGTCAGGCGCAGCGGCTCCCTCTCTCCGTGGACCCTCCTACCAGCAGAAGAGTGACACGCCATTCAACAGCACCCGGGCCCTGTGCATGCAGCTCAGATAGATCACACCATCTGGTAGGGAAGAAAAGCACAGAAAATCGCATCTGCGTGACGGACAAAGGGAAACTTTTACGAATCGCGTCGACATGGGGATCCGAAAAAAGACCAACAAGAACCCGCCGGTGCTGAGCCACGAGTTTGTGATCCAGAACCATGCAGATATTGTTTCCTGTGTTGCTATGGTTTTCCTGCTCGGGCTGATGTTTGAGGTGAGTCCACATGTTGAGCGGGGTTGCTTTTAATTGTAGATTGCGCAGAGTTGGCGGACGAGAAGACTGATCTCTTCCTCCCATCTGTTCTTGTAGCAGCTGACATGGCTGTCTGATCAATTCTTCTCTACTTCCTCCAAAAGATCGAAAGTTTTCAGTGCACAGTGGTCCCGCTTCGCTCTTATTCTCGCATTTAGTGGGCATGTCCGTTCATCTAAGCGTGTTTTATAGATACTAGTGCTTTCCTGGGAGGAGACCTCACTTTAACATTTGGCTGCTTCCCGTCTTGAAATCAATATTTCAAAACACTTGTCTTCAGGCCCGCTTTTTAATCGTGTATTTGTCGGAGTAAAACCAAAAGAAAAGACAAATAAAATATATGCGAGTTGCTTGCTTGAAAATAAGACGTTGCACATTTGAAACGCAGCGTCGAGCTCCGCGGTTTGAGGATTTTGCAACAGCCCCGTTTGCTTAGTTTATGCGTAGTAGTGTTACGTGGCATTCGCACATCGGTCGAGAGGGTTGTCATCCCCCGCTCGTACCAAAACAGAAAGTTGTCCTTTCGAGCAGAAGTGTGCCTCAAAAGAGACGGGGACCAAACCACCCACCACTATGGTCTATGTGTTGTCTTCAGGACCACTTTAAACCACATGTTTGTTTAAATCTATCGCGGTTTCGTCCTCAGAAGGGAGCGATGCCGCTTCTGTACGTGTTTAAAGCAACTTCCGGTATTTAGTTCTTCAAAATAAGGTTTGTGACCTTCAGCAGTCGTTGAAAGGTGTTTTACTGTCGCTAACCCATTGTGGAAGTCGTTTGAATTGTATTCCCCCTTTACTTTCAGTTAACAGTGATGCTAATATGTATCAATATTAATGGTAAATGATTTTTTCGCTTACGCTGCTCTTTTATTTGAAGGTTACCTTTTAAATGGTATATTTTCACTTTTATGCCCGACTCTCAAAAATGAAGTATCGAATTTAACAATAAAAACCAATTAATATAAACAATACATTTCATAAAGAAAGCATCTATAGATGCGTTTTAGCATATTAGCATATCTCAGAAAAGTGCATAAATTTGTGTCATTTTAATCAAGAACTGAAACAAAAATATTCTGTAAATTTATAACAAATGGAGCTATATGTTAAATGTTTATGCTTTGTACTTTTGGTTATGAAAACCGAAAAATCAGTTTCTCAAAACCTCTTACTGTCAAATAACACAAACAAAAACTTTTGGTAATGCTTATGGTGGCCTGCACAAACATGGGGAAAACTTGTCAGATATCCAGCAGACAGATAGTCAACCCTCTACACAAGGAGAATAAGCCACTAAAAGTCACATGATGATGGAAAGTTTAGTGGAAGAAAATGAAGAGTAAAGAGGCACAAAATTCAAGTTGACGTTTCCAGAGCCTTATTATCATTTGGTGTTGGTCCTCTCGTCTGCCCAGGACAATGTCAGTGCAGCTGTCCACCAGAAAAGTTTAGGGCACAAGTTTAAATTTTCAAAATGAATTAATTTTAAAAATGAACCTTTCAACAGTGTTCTAATTTTCTTCACATACATCTTCACGACTGCATATGAACATATATATCAAGTTCCTCAATGAAGCATGAAAAGAAGTACCATTACATGAGTCAAACATTTAACTTGCATTTTTCCCAGCATGCAAATTCAAAACGCATCCTGGAAATTAACCAAAACTTTTTCAGTGTTGGCTTTGCTGCAATTACACGAGTGATCATATTGTATAAATGGCTTTGAAAGGGGGCTACTATAAAATGTAGTTCCAGGTTACTTATTGGTCTGCATTTACAACAATGCTGCTTCTGAACATCATCACATGAATAATTTCTAATTATATGCCCCAAGTATTTTTACTTTACCGTCACATCAAGCACTTTGTAGGTCTGCTAAATAAAGTTCATTCTCAGTTGCTGTTCTCATAACCACACTCTTTAGGGTTTGGCAGCTTATTCTGATGACTGTAATTTACCTATACTCTGCAGCAGCTTGGCTCTTGTCCACATCAGTTTTTAGACAATACTTTTTGCTTTTTTTCACATGTTTTATGTTTTTTTTATTGTTAAAAAAGTGTTTTTTAACAATAAAAAAAAACAACATTTGCTCCTCCAGCCTTATGTTGTTAATACATATTATTCATCTCTTTCTAAATCCACAGGTCACCTCAAAGTTTGCAGTATTATTCATTACTGTCCAGTACAATGTGACCATATCAACAAATGGTAAGTGATATGTATACATAAACCGATACTGGTTGATAACATGTTGCATTTTTGGTTTAAGTCTATAAAGCAAAATTTTCTTTGTGTTTTCTTTCTGGAAGATTTGGATTCCAGAGCAGTGCCTGCTCCGGTGGCCTTAAACGGACTCATTTTAAAGCTTTCTCTTTTTTTACATTTTTTAATTCTCTCTTCCATTTAGAGCTAAATTTAGTCTGCCTGATTTATAAGTTCTCTGGTGGCAAGGTTGTGCCGGACGAATTCGGGCTGAGGAGCAAAATAGGCCTCACACACAATTCAGTCTCCTGATGCTTTCAAGGTTAACATTTTCTTTGCCAGCTTTGTAGACTGTTGAGAAAATCCAGTTTCAGAAAGGCAAGAGTTTTATCTAGGATCTCTCTACTGACCTTCCCCTGTTACTTATTTACCACTCATATCTTATTAGATTAATCTTTACTCAGATAGCCGTTTTCTTTTTTTGTTGTTGTTTTTGTTTTGTCACTTCTACCTTGCAAACATGTTAGGTGGTTTCATGAAAGAGAGCCTCTCTGACTTTTTCCCCATCAGCTGAGAGATATTTGCATCTGCACTAGCAGTAGTTAATTTTCTGTATGGTGAAATTTTGCACAGTCAAGACTCTGTGCCCTTTGGGATTCAGGATAATTAAAATTGTGACTCTCCACCCAAGGTGAATTAAGTATGGGGCCAATCCTTTGACCATATGTCTCAGTACTTAGGATTGGGACTTAAATGTATGTTGCAAAAAAAAACAACAAAAAAAACAACCTTTGAACGTTTTCGTGTGTGGTCATGTGATAACCACAAACCTCAATGTGCTTTGCTGGAATTCCATGTGATGGCTCAACACAAAGTAGTGCAAGGTTATGGAAGTGGAACAAAAATGTTCCTTAAATTTCAAGATTAAAAAAAAACCCATCTAGTTTGGCCTAAATTAATGATGAGCTGGTGAGAATTAATACTTACAGCTGCTATTTTTTTAGAGTAGGTGCCTATTAGATGTAGCTCAAGGTCTGTCTGATTTGATAAAGATACTCAGTTTGAAAATACTCAATTGTTTTTAGATCTGGACTTTGACTAGGCCATTTTTGCACACAAAAATACTCAATTCAGTGATAGCTCTGGGTTTGTGTGTAGAGTTGTTGTGCTGCCACATGGTGAACCTCTGTCTCAGTCTGGAATGTTTTGCAGCCTTCTACAGGGTGACTTTCAGGATTGACCTGTATTTAGCTTCATCCATTTTCCCATCACCTCTGACCAGATTCACACACACAAAAGTTTTTTTTTGAGTGTGTATTTGTCTCGCATAAGAAAGATCCTAATAAAAAAAACATTGCGGAGTCTGGTTGTGATGTAACAAAATGAAAGAATGCTCATGCAGGAGTCTCTATATATTAAATGTGAATGAGTCACCTTGGCTGACAAAAGCATGAGTTTGAAATCGTGGTCGTGACGTTGACTCTGAATGACTGGTCTGTGTCTCAGAGGGCCCAGAGGAGACTGCAGTGAACCACTTTCACCATGGCATCAAGGACCTGGCAACCGTTTTCTTCTACATGCTGGTGGCCATCATCATGCATGCAATCATCCAGGAGTACGTGCTGGACGTAAGTGAGAAATTATGGGAGTGTCTTTTTTTTTTTTTAAACCTCTGAACTGTTTCACTTTAGGCCATTTCTCATCTTGTTTTTTTTCTATTGTGTCTCTGCAGAAACTCAACCGGAAAAAGCACTTCTCCAAAACCAAGCACAGCAAATTCAATGAGTCAGGCCAGCTTAGCGCCTTCTACTTGTTCTCCTTCGCTTGGGGCACGAACATCCTTCTATCTGTAAGCCCACCCTTTGGTTTTGTTTTTTGTTTGCTTGTGGTTCAGACTGAACATTGTATTTAAAAGCTTTGTGTTCTTAGGAAAACTTCCTGTCCAATCCCGTCGCCCTGTGGGAGGGTTATCCTCATACGCTGATGCCGTAAGTTGCCATATTTAGCGACGAGACGCAAACAAAAAGCAAGAAGACCGTGTGCTGTTTTAAAGCATCTCGCTCTCTTTCAGATTCCAGATGAAATTCTTCTACATTTGCCAGATGGGCTACTGGCTACACGCTCTCCCAGAGCTGTATTTCCAAAAGGCAAAGAAAGTAAGTGTTGCTGTTTGGACCCCACAGCTTTTTCCTGTTTGGCTTCCTGGGCCGTGTGGTATTGTTTTGAAGAATTATCCTCTTCATGCTGAAATGAATGTGCCAATCCCACACTGGTGTAAATATTTTGACCTCGCTCCGCCTCCTCCTCTCTGTGTTTACCGTTCAGGAGGATATTCCACGGCAGCTTGTGTACATCTTCCTGTACCTGGTCCACATCGCTGGCGCCTACATTCTGAAGTAAGCGCTGCCTCTGAAGGGAACAGTCAGAGCTTAGGGTGAAATTGGTCATATCTTTCTGCATCTAAAACGTTCTCATTGTGCCTTTCAGTTTGAACCGGCTGGGTTTGGTCCTGCTGGTGTCGCATTATTTTGTCGAGCTTTTGTTCCATGTCTCCCGTCTCGTCTACTTCAGCAACGAAAACAGACAAATGGGGTGAGTTCTGGATTTTCCAATGAATGGATTCGGATGGAAAAAAAAAGCCATTTGTGAACTTAAAAAAATATCCAACTTTTTCCTTTGTCATAGATTCACCATCTGGGCTGTCTTGTTTGTGATTGGACGGCTGCTTACCTTGTCCCTGTCGGTCCTCACTGTGGGCTTCGGCCTCTCCACCGCTGAAAACCAAGGCTTTGATTTGGCTGCAGGAAACTTCAACATTTTCTTTGTGCGGTAAGTACATCCGATGATACAAAAGAAAAAACAAGTTTTTAAATACGCTGTTGATAAGCAAGCATTGTATTCTTGCTTCCTTATATTTAATCAGATTTTTTTCCTAATTTAGGTCAGATAGCATTACCAAAATTAGTTTTGTTAGCTAAATGCCAGAAGGACTGGACCATTAAAAAAAAAATAAAAATGAGATGATGAATAATAAATGTTTTTGCCACTCAGAGAACTGTTACTCTAATCTACTAGGATGACCGTCCTGTCAGCCATCTGCTTTACGCAGGCTTTCATGATGTGGAAGTTTATCAACTTCCAGCTGCGGCGATGGAGAGAGCATGCCGAGGCTCAGACGTTGAAAAAGAAACAGGCTCCTGCTAAGAGCAAGTCGAAAAAAGACAAAGGTGGGCGGGCAAGAAACACCCAACTGCAAATAAACTGTGAGAATAAAAGTGCAAAAACTTTTTTAGCTCACTCCCTTTTTTTTTCCTTTTTCTTATTTATTTATTTTTTTTACAGCTAACGGAGTAAACGGTGTGAGCTCTCATGGAGCCGATTCACCGAGATCAAGAAAAGAGAAGTCCTCATAAGACATAAAGAGGAGAAGAAAAGTAAGCATTCCTGCCAGCCTTCCTCATCCCGCGTATCTCAAAGAACCGTCTCTCCCAGGGTCTTCTCGGCTGTGTCCAGCTGGCTGATTCAACGGCTCCTTGACCCCCAGACCCCATGTGCGGATTCACCTTCCCGCACAGGACCGACCTCCCAGCTGGAATTCCCAGGGCCACTCAGATTTGCTTTAGCTGCCGATCGTCCAGCTTACGTTCAGCTCCAAATCTTCCTTCCGTGGTATTAATGAAAAAACAACAAATAAACTGAGGGAAAAAGACCTTATTTAAGAAGTGCCTATTGATGTGGATTGGTTTTTTTGGGGGGGGAGGGGTGTGAGGGCGTTTTTTGTACAGATTGTAATTGTACCAAATCAGGAATGATCACTTTATTTCTTTTTCCCACTTCAGGTCATTAAGTGCTTTATTAAAATGACGTGTATTCCTTTTCTTTCACCTCCATATCTTGTATTTATATACCAACCAGCTCATCCTGATGTTGGCCTTCTCTTGGATGAATTCCATTTTAAATTTCTCCTGCATTCCCAAGATTGGAGGTTGTATAAAGACCTGTTATCCCCAGCATTCACCCAGATCACATTTAAGACTTTTTTTTTTTTTTTTCCTAACCACATCAGACATAAACAGACATCTGTAGATAGAAAGGAAACCATTGAATAAGCTTGGAATAAGAGGATATAAAAGCAAGCAAATGGAACGAGTACATTTATGGTTCAGTATTGTGCGGAACTGCCAGCCAAAAAAAAAAAAACAAATTGTAAACTAATGTAGCATTTGATTATTGGAGTAGGTGAAAAGCTTTGTAATCACGACATGTTTGTCACAAGCTTCTATAAAAATTGCCGTAGTTGTAATCATACTGTTTTAGACACATTGAGCTTTTAGGTTTTAATTTTGTAGCACCAACGAAGTTACAAATCGGGAAAAAAAATAAAAAAGATAAACGTTTGTGTGATTTGTCCAACCTCTCTTAATGTTAGGTGTAATGTTCTTAATGTGTTTATTCCATTATGGATTGACTTACCTGTAGATATATATATATCTACAGGTAAGTTTTTGTAAACCTTTGCTCCTTCCCTACCGTCCCTACTGAGAATTGACTGTGCCAAAAGAGCCTGGCTGACTATTGCTGACCATATGCCTTTTACTTACACACCACAAAGCATTATAGGCCTGTCAGCTGTATTTTCAAGACTTTGTTACCTAAGTAACACAAATGTATTCTAAAGAATGAATTCTTAATTTTAGGCATACTGTTTAGTGAGCTACAATAAACTCCCAACAGTGTTTGGTTCTCTCTACTTGCCCTGGGGGTTTATCCTGTAAAGAAATAAAATGATCTTGTTAAAACTGAAGCTTTCTGGATTATTTTGCTGTATGTATAAAAGTCCAATCAAGATCTAGTGATGATCTAGTACACTAAATGTAGCTCAGAAGATATATCAATTGTATCCAACATCAGTATCCAGATCACTGATTTTGCTGTGGTAGAAATAATTCTGCTTAGCATATAATTTAATAGCAGGTGTAGTAGAGTAATAGAAAACCATCAGATCCCATAGTCACATGCTGATTCTATATAATTGAATCGTGAGTTAAAAGGGCTTCTATAAAAGTGTTAGTAGTGTGGAGTGGATTTCAAATCAGTGAGGTTTTTCATTCGGTGTAAAGTGGATAGCTCTTATTTCAAGACAGAGGCAGCAAATTTATATGTCACTGGCCTTACTAAAAGGCATATAGCAGCCTGCCTGCAATGAAGCATGATGGTGGTAGCAGCATCATGCTATGGGGATATTTTTCAGCAGCAGCCTAGCAAGGAAAGATGAATGCAGCAACGTACAGAGACAACCTGGATGAAAACCTGCTCCAGGGCACTCTTGACCTAAGACTGGAGCGACAGTTCAGTATTCAGCCAGACAACATGACAACCAAGATTGGAGTGGCTTTAGAACCTCTCTGTGAATGTATTGGAGAGGTCAAACCAGAGTCCAGACTTGAATCTAACTGGACATTTCTGGAAAGTTCTGAAGATGACTGCACAGACATCTCCCATCCAACCTGTGCTGCAAATAAGGACGGGTGAAAATCCATAAAGATGGGTGTGCTAAGGTTGTGGCAAAAGGACTGAAGGTGCAAATTGCTGTTAAAGGTGGATCAACAAAGTGAAAAGCAAAGGCTGTGAATATTAATGCAAATGTGATTTCCTGTTTTTTTTTGTGTTTTTTTTATAAATTTGCAAAAATCTCAAAACGTTTTTGAACATAATTATAATGGGGTGTTCGTGTATAGAATTTTGAGAAAAGAGTTAACGTAATACAATTTGAAAAAGTGACCTATTGAGCCATCTAGGTTGTACCCCGTCCCGTCACTCACCCAATGACTGCTGAAGATAGGCGTCAGAGACCCAGCAATAATCCATAAGCATGCACAATGATGGATAAAACACAATGACTAAAATAATGAGAAATGGCACAGGCTCTTGTGTACTGGGGAAAGTAATATTCTTGTTTCTGAGTCTAGGGATTTCAGCCAGACAAAGTGAAAAACCAACTCAGTATACCGTGAAGCATTGTGGTTGAGAAATGCCATGTTTCTCATATTATGGAGTCAGATGGGATACAAGAAAATGCTTGAAGAGCATTCATGTTGATTTGTGCGGAGGAGAAAATGGCTTGGAAATCCATGTTTCAAAAATCACAAATGTGTCAGTGTACCAGAAACCTCTTGGTTCCAGACCAACAAAATTAAAGTTTATAGGGTGGCCGGTCCATTCCACAGCCCTCAATGAAATTGAAAGGTTGTGGTATAACATCAAAAATGCTCTTTCCTTGTATCATTCTAGGGATACAAGAAAATGCTTGAAGAGCATTCATGTTGATTTGTGCGGAGGAGAAAATGGCTTGGAAATCCATGTTTCAAAAATCACAAATGTGTCAGTGTACCAGAAACCTCTTGGTTCCAGACCAACAAAATTAAAGTTTATAGGGTGGCCGGTCCATTCCACAGCCCTCAATGAAATTGAAAGGTTGTGGTATAACATCAAAAATGCTCTTTCTGAGTTAAAACCAAAATAAATAAATAAAAGGAAATCAGGGGAATTGTAATATGTAAGATAGAGATTATGTAGTAAATTATAAAGTACTAGGAATTTCCACTGGGGTTTATAAAATAAAGAAGAAATAATGTGATGACTATTATTATCGCTATCATTGTCATCTTAGAATGATGTCTTCGAAGGACATCATTCTAGGCCACAAATCCATATTTGAGTAAATGAACTTATTTATCAGTTTCCTGACTGATCCCAATTCCCACTAAAACATTTTTCAACCGCACACAATGAGGACATGACCTTAGAACTGATTGATTTAAACGGGAAAAAGACCACTAGGCGGTGCTGTTGCACAGAATTTGGCTCAGAAACCCCCTGCTCACTTGTTTGGTCAATAGATATCTGGTCAAGACAGTAAATCAAAATAGCCATATATATAAGCACACGGTTATTGTTAAGAATCGGTGGGATTTGTAAAGAACATGTTCAATAGAGAACTTTTTTTTGTCGGTTTATAGAACTGTCAACCAAAATTTCACGACAACTTAGTTCGGCAAGTGTTAATGATTAACAGAAGAAATGCAACAATTTAGTGATTTAATTAAAATAAGCTCCAACATCAATGTTAAGCGTTTTAGTTTGATACAGCTCTTGCAACGCCAATTTTACGACATCGCATAAATGTTAATGGTCTTAAAATTTACAACTACTTTGTTGAGCCTGAGTAAAATAGTTGCAATCTTCTTTAAACAATGAGGTTTTTTATTCTAGAAGAACCACAGTCAAGGGTAGGGGTGTTATGCTTGGTATGTCCCTGAAACCACAACATCCATTAAAAAAAACCCCCCAAAAAACAATGTTGATATTGTACAGTGGGTGACTATAAGAAACTGTCTGCAGATTAAATGTCGTCAGAGTGATGCTGATTAATCAAACAGCAAGTACCGTAATCCTAACAGGTAAAGCGCCTCGGGACTGCACAGGAGCCCCCACCCCCGGCGGTAACTGAGTCGATTTGTGTTCGGAGCCCCGTGATGTGGTTTCGTGTGTGTGGGGGAGGATAGCAGCAGCAGCAGCAGCAGCAGCAGCTACCAGCCAGATAAACACTCAGCATTGGTTTGCAGAGCAGGAGTAACATGGCGGCACAGTTAGCCAGCAGAAATGTTGTTTCACTACCGCGAAGGTCAGAGCTGGCTGGGATAAACAGGATTTAACAGTGAGGACTCGGCGGAAAGTTTCAAATCGTAAGTAGCCACACGCCTCTGTGCTTCTGGCAGAGAACAGACGGGTTGTTTTCGTTGTGAAATCCACGATTCGGAGCGAGAGGTCTCCAATCTCGGTTGTGTGTCTGTCTGACAGAGGCTCTCTCTCGCTTTGGCGTTAGCCTGTTAGCAAGCGCTAGCTTCTTGGCTAGGCTCCCTGCTTGTGGCAGTTGTGTTTTCTGCAGCAAACTAAACTAGACCGTGAGCTCGCAAAAAGATCTTTGCATTTTTCATATGCTGTTTTTATTTCGCGTAGGCCCAGCCAACGGGATATTGTCACCCAACGCGGAATTCTAACGTGCACAACACTTTCATGTGTCATTGTTATTTTGTGCTGAGTTAGCGAGGGACCGTTCCTTCAACACCGGGACGAAGTTCGCCAGTTTAGCAGGGGACATAGTTAGCATGCTAGCGGTTGTAGCTGCAGGCTAGTCTCGCTGTTTGGCAGAATGTGAGCGAGTGAAGACAGTTCCCATCACCATGTGTTGAAGCGTACATCTATCCTTGCGTTTGTTGTGGTTGAAACGAAGCTTCATTTGCTACTTGCCACGTCAGATAAAGTTGATGAAATTGTTCACAGTGCTTGGAGGACTATTTCCCTTGGCTAAACTGGTGTATATTTTCCTATTGGCGAGCGTCACAATGCCTCGTTAGTGCTCACTACCACTAAAATAAGCTTTCGACGTGTGCGTGGGCAACTTAACATTTTGTGCCTATGGTTGTTGTTTAAGAACTTAACCTATCTAAAACTTTATCTTTGCTTTGTGTTTTGTTTGTATTTCTTAGCATTCATGTTGTTCACGAATGTTCTTCATCAAACCTTTGAGGATTTATCAGAACATCTGTACTTATACTGAGATTACGTGACATAAAATTGAGGTTGATTGCACACACAAGCCACACTTTTAAGATTTCTGTCTAAAAGGGGAAATCACTTGCACACAGCTGCTGCATTCATTTAAGATTACATTACACACTGCTGGACTCTCTTCTTTTTTCTTTAAATCTTTGGTTGCAATGGATTCTATTTAGGGGTATTAAAAGAAATAGTCCTAAAGACAAATACAAGGAGTAGGTCGGCAAGGGCTGTTGACAAAAATGAAGGGAGAAAGGTCTGAACTCTGCATTTTTACAGTGGGAATAATTTATATACTGACAGTGCTCCCAGGCAACCTGGATCATCATCAGGTCAATAATTGAACAGCAAAGGAACGTGCACACATTTCAATCTCCTTGGGAATGATGTGCCTATCACCAATGGAAAAAAAAAAAGAATAAAATGACATGTCTTATCTAGATAGTTTAAAAAAAAAAACCTTTATATCATAAATAAGTAATATAGAGAGAAAACATGACACAGTAGCAGAGCAGTCAGCTGAAGGAAAGGTATTATATGTATTAATGTATCTGGTGTAAAACTCAATGGACAAAAATATTGTGAGCTGGGTTTCACTTTTACTTCAGTTTACAACTTTGAACACTATAGATTTGTATGACCGCATAAAATCTCAATAAAGTATTTCAGTTTGTGGTTGTAATGTGACAAAATGTTATAAAGTTCAAGGAGTGTGAGTGCTTTTACGAGGCATTGTAAATGAAGTTATCCAGTATATAGCCTGCTGTAAAAGTGCTGCTAGTTTTTTCTAAACTTTTTTTTTTGTCTTTTTTTTAATGACTGAAATAAAAGATAAAATAAATACATGACATGATAAAAGTTTGGTCAACATTTTTACATTGAATAAATATAACACAGTAACATACCCTGATCAGTCTAATACTGATGTTTGGTTAACTAATACAGATAATTCTTGCTACCATCTGTTTTTGCAGTGTTGCTTTTTTTTCCCCTCCCTCCGTCTCTTCTCTTCCCAATAAACGAAACTTGCCCATGTTTTGCTTTTGTTTAAAGCTTTAAGATGACTCACTCGGATAAATTTGCCTTACCTTGCATGCTGTGTTTCTAATTAACACGCACGCTGCATTGTCGATGCTGATGTGTTATACTGAGCAGCTCCACTTAGACCTACGAGTGAGTAGAAGGGATGCTTTCTCAAAATGTAAGTCTTTAATGCAGCATGGGGGGATGCTGCTTGGAGGTTTCACTTGTGTGTTGCGTTGTTGTGCCTGTGTTTCGTCTTTAATGCAGCATGGGGGGATGCTGCCTGGAGGTTTCACTTGTGTGTTGCGTTGTTGTGCCTGTGTTTCGAGTGCAGCGCTCTCCTTCTAAAGGGCCCCTTCTGCTTGACTGACTCAGAACTATACAGGCAGACAGCTTGTGTCATTTCAATGAGTGACGGCACTTCTCTGGAGGAACGCCTCCCGTGGAACCAGTTGAGCAGCCTGTGTTGCATCACTCTACCCACCTGACGGTGTATCGTAGTTGTCACTTCGCCTATACAAGATCTTACGTGACATGTTGTGCTGCTGCAGTTTGACTTCAGCTAGTTTGCCTCTGTGAGAATCGGATGTGATTGACTTTAGGCACATCTGCCAGAAGTCGTAGCAAAGGACAAGTTTCATGAAGTTTAGGAGAAACCTTTAGCACAAAGGTTTGTATTTCTGATTCGGAGCACCTTGGCCTCAGTCAAAGCACAAACATTGATTTACTGCCTGGCAGGAAGGTAAACCAGAGACTCTGTGTTTTGACATAGTTATTAAAGTTGACATCTGAAATAATATTAAATTGATTCAGTTGGGTGGGGGAATACTGTAGTATGTTATGCTTTTCACGTTCTGCGATCTGCCACTATCTCAGCATTTTGGTTTGAGAAGAGTATCCACTAGTCGTCAGTGCCATGAGCGAAGGTTCAAAAAATAAAAGCTGGTGATCCAGACCCCCCAACTGATTTGATATTACAAACTTATGCTCTTTTTTTTGTGAGACATCCTTTACATTTAGCGGTTACTTTTTTTTTTCACCCAAATATGTTAACTTCAATTTTCCTATAGGACAGCCATTAATTTGTGAGTGTTCTCAAGCAAGTTCATGTCAAAATAAACAGTGTTTCCTGCTGTTCGTGAAGACGTGTGACTATGAAGCAACAGAAGTTTTGCACATGTAGAAGAAGGGATATTTGAACATTTTGCTTTCATAATTCTAATGAAAGGCACAGTGATGGTCCATTTTCAGTTTTCTGGGAGATGCCACCAGGTTTTTATTTAAAATGTCTTGGTGGGGGCGTGCTGTGGTGGCGCAGGGGTTTACCACGCCCCACGTTTGGAGGCCTTAGTCCTCGACGCGACCGTCGCGAGCTCGACTCCCGGTCCCGGCGACCTTTGCCGCATGTCTTCCCCTTCTCCTTCCCCCATTCCTGTCAGCCTACTCTCACAAAAAATACGAGCCACTAGCACCGCAAAAACTCTTCGGAGAAAAAAATGGTAAAACAAATAAATAAAATGTCTTGGTGTTCCATCGCGGGCCCCTTTCTCTTCCTTTAGAATGAATAGGGGCCCTCAGCATCATAGATGTGATACCGTAGCATACCATACTTGGGTTTGTTTTACACCACACTCACTCTGTGTTTGTTGGCAAAAACTCAATCTTCATCTTGTCGGATCGAAGCACAAGGTTACAGTTAAAGCTGACACACTGTACATGTTTGTTTCTTATGGTAGGACAGACAATGTTTTTCTTTCCCGACATTCCACACAATCAGCTAACATGTAATATCTTTTGTGAATTGATGGCAAACCCAAGATGCCACTATTGTTCTCTAAAAACATATTTTTGGAGATTTTTTTTTTACCATCCCTATCATCCTCTAGCCTTGTTATTTTCAGCTTTCTGAAAAAGAAAAAAAAGATTTAGACACAGGTACATTTATTTGGATAGCATTTTTTTGTAGCCATTTGCTGATTTGTTTGCAAAGATCAACATGTCTAACTTTAATGATAAGTCTTCTTGTGGTTTCCGTTTTCATAAGTTGCTAAGAGAAACACAGTGTCATATGTTTATCTATCCCTCAGGAAACCTAGAGTAATAATTGTAAAGTATTAAAAACTATTTAAGTTGGATTTCTTTTTTTTTTTCTTTTTTTTTAAGGATTTGTTTGGCATGCCAACAAATGGGACACTGGAATTTTTATTAAAAAATATATATTTTCTTAACTTGATTTTTTTTTTCTCTCCACTCACTTAATAAATGTACTTTGTACTAGAATTAAAGCTGAATTTTTAAATATTTTTTTCACACATTTACCAGGTGTGATAAATGTGCAGGGTATTAAGGTGAGCAAGAAGAATTAATCTTTTTTGTGGGTATTTTTCTCAAATAACTTGAAGTTTACGGAAGCAAGTCTATCTCGGTAAAGCTTTTTGCTTTCTAAATATTCCCCTAATCTTACTTGATGCCCATTTGGGTGTATGTGAAATACGGACATTAGAGAAAAGCTTATGACATCTGTGACACCTCCCAACTACTCAGAAAGAATGCGGTCCTGTTCACATTCAAGTCCACATTCCTCCAGTGTCGAGCACAGCTGAATGTCCGAGCTTATTTCCAATTCAAAGTGCAGGGAGAGTCGCCTAAATAATAATGTTAATGGGAAGGGGGGAAACAAAATGGAACATCCTTTTTCAGTGAAGAATGTTAGTGGGGCGATGACGAAATCCACGCAAGCACTTGTGCAAATATTTGGATGTTTACACAAGGAAAACTGGCTGGAAGTTTTCTCACACTAACTTGGCACATGAGTGTTTCCTCTACAGTTATAGCAGCAGGTTTGTAATATTTAATCCCATTAAGTCACATGATTTAAATGTTGCATTCTTAATTCTTAACATGTTTTTCCACCCTCGGTTTTAAATTGATTCACAGCAGTATCCATATGCTTCGTGCTATGTTTTGTTAATAATTTTAATAAATGAAGCACCATTTTCTTCTTAATACTTGGCCAACAAACTTGTGGCCATGTGTGCAATGACTTGCTCTGGAATAGGTTGCGTTGTTGCACCACCTGAGTGATGCAGCCGGCTAATCGTTTGACCCTTGTTCCATTTCAGACGCGGCTGTTTCGTTTGTCTCATACTGTTGCACTACACTAATAGTGCAGTACACACACCAACGGGTAGCAAGGAGGGCATGTTGGAGAGCAAAACTGTGGTCGTACTGTCACCTTCTCTGGCATCCATCTGCATGGTGAAAACTTGTGACTCTGTAACACCAAGGTGTATAGTTTCATACTAGTGACCAGTCCTTAGCTACTTTATTACAACTGTTTAAAATAATATTCGTCAAGTCTCCATTAACGTGGTGCTTTAGTATTATGGTTTATGTCATTATTCATACGAGTTTTACTTTTCGATTGCTTGGTTTTGTAAGCTATGGCAGTTTCATTAATTTTCCTGACCAAACCTGAGAAATATGGAAAAAGACACCCAGAAGTTACAGAAAAGTGACGGCGCTATTTTTATTACGCTGGACTTCGGCGTCGGGGTATAACAGAAAATAAATGATTGTCAAAGTCTTCAGCTCAAATTTGAGTCCATAAAGTGAAGATTTAGAGGGTATTCGATCTAGCCAGGATCTACCCCAGAGATCCCAAAGATCTAAAAATCTGCCAAATTACCGATAGATTAAGCAACACTATTTTTAATTCACCACAGTGACAAATAACCGTTTGTACCTAACAAAGTTCAGATATTACATCAGCATTCAGTTTAGATTCTTAACATTTTGATTCAGTTCTGATCAGCATTGAAACACTGATGGCTACTGGTATTTTTCAGCATGATCTTCCTAACAACGTGCCAACATGGCCCTCTTTATGTTGGTGCTGTAGTTGTGCAAGCCTCACTATTCTTCACATAATCAATTAATGTTTATCTCATGGAAGTTTAGCTGTACAACAACCGTTTCTGCCTTCAGTTTTTCTGTCATTGCATGCCACTAGAAAGTCACTTTAAGCTATTACTACTCGTGTTGCCTTGAAGGGGTATTAAAATACTGTAGTTTTAATACTTTGGTTCATTTAGCTCAGACACAGAGAAAAATAGGTCATAGCTGAAGCTTATTACCATTATATTTCCAGCTGTACCATTACAGATGCTACATCTTCATTGTCCATAGATGGTATTTCTTTTTTTAGATTGTATGCTTTTTTTTTTCTTTTGAATTTTAAAGCTACAGCTTTTTGAAAGCAATGTAAAGGATTTATGTCTTGTACTCTATCTTAACTTTTGCAAATCAGCTGATGATTATATTAAGTTATTGTGATATTTGAGGAAACAATACAACTCTTGTATGCAAATTTTATTCCCTTTATTTAGGAACTGATATATTTTCATATTCTGATAACTTAAATAGAATAGAAATTCTTTTATTGTCCTACATCGAAGAAATTCTTGTGCTTCAGCAGCAAAGTGATAGACAGTCAAAGCAAGTCGGTTCACACAAAGGTAGAATATAAAGTATATATAAAAACTGAGAAAAAAATACTGTACAATAATAAGGGCAAAGTTTCAACATAAATACTGTGCAGTTATTAGAAATGATGTACTTTGGTCCAAAGGAATGTGCAGCTGAGCAGGTTAATCAAAGAAAAATGTTCAAAATGTGAAGGGATGGTTATAAAGTTGAACAGCTGCATGCAGGAAGGATCTACTATAACTCTCCTTTGTACATCTAAGATGCAGCAGTCTGTATCTGAAGGAGTAACAGTTCAGTAACTGCTTAATCATGGGTTGGGAGAGATTGTCCATCAGTGTTGTTATTTTAGCCAGAGTTCTTCTATCTCCCTCACTTGCACTAGGTCTATTAGGCAACCCAGAACAGAGCTGGCTTTCCTGATGAGCTCATCTATCTGCTTCCTTTCAGCTATAGATAAACTGCTGCTCCAACAGACAACCCCATAAAAGATGGCTGATGCCACCACAGAGTCTACGAAGGTCTTTAGGAATGGGCTGCACACCAAAAGACTAAATATTTATTTGGTTTGAAATTGCACCTCAAGTTAAGCTTTTGGTTTACTTTTTTGATGATATCTTGATTTTAGAACTCAATATGTCTCAAATTTCTGACTTGGTTTGAAAGTCAGCAATGCGTATGTGAAACTGAGAAATCCTCCAGTCATCTGGGTAAATCTAAGTATTGTTAAATGGTGAACTTGTGGGAATAAATGGAACGTTCAGATTGTTAAAGATAAATAAATGGCATGCCCACTGAAATTACATCATTAGTGACTCAGAAATGTCATGTTTGACCAGTGAACTAAGTTACACCCACACTCTTTTACAGACACATTTTGATTCATGAGTAGAACACTGGAGAATTGCAACTGTCTCTGGTGCTAATGCCTGTACGGTCAGTTTTGAACCTGACAGCCCCTCTAAAGTTATCTCCTGCACTCCTTTTAAAAGAAAAACTGACATAAATCTGGACATTCATGAACTAAATGCAAAGGATTGCGTTTTTACTTCATACTCTGGCCAGGCTACTTTCACATTTAAAGTTGACACATTGGCTGTACTCTGTTAAAAGAACAAATCTGCAAGAAAACACATGCTTTCTATTCCAGCTTAGAGACAACAGGCCTGCCTGTGTTGTGTTATCTGCCCATCACAGGCTCTATAAGGTCTGCTCTGTGTTCTTGACATGATGCACCTTCTCCCCATGTTATCTGCTGTCTTTGTCTCGCCGGGCATCTCACCCCGCTTCCTCTGCGTTTGTGTCGTCATGGAAACAGGCGTGTGACAGGTCTTGGGTGGGCGTGAGGGATGAGCTGTGGGGTAATGGCCAGGTTTTGCGCAGTGGAGGAGAGGGGATGGCGAAACGGCACAGTGAAGAGACCTCTTAAAGTAAGGCAGCGGTTGCTGATGGAAAGCCGAGAGCCGCTTCGACATGGAAGGGAAGAAGTGGGGATTATTAACTCTGTCTCTGCTTCAACAGCTGTTCTCATTGTGTTATTAGCCAGACTTCAAATTAGGTCCCTTATCTGTCTATGCCAGAATATGACAGGACTGTCTGAACGTCAACCTGGGGAAGATTTTTATCTACCTTAGCTAGTTTCTCTTGGTTCCCACCCCCCCAAGTCAGTTGCATTATCATCAAAAAGTGAAGGAATCTTTAGTATATTAAAACATTTACAAGTTAAGGCTCATATTAATAGTCAAACAAGAGGAAGAAATGTTAATTGGCTCTTTGGTAAATTGTTCTGCTTTGTCTAGAAATTAAAAGGAAATGTAATCACCTCTTCCTGCCAATCAAATGTTCTTTCTCACCAGCACCTCTGAATATCCCTATGAACTAAATGCATTGAATCATTAGCAGCTGCTTATCCTTTAACTAGGGCTTCAGTTGAAAGCATTAATTAATAAAAATAAATAAATAAATAAGGTGTTTAATCTGCACTGCCGAGTGTAAACACACATCTGAACAAATCTTAGACATCCAACTGCAAGTGAACGCAGCACTAAATGATCAAGTTAAATGGCACACACCCCCTCCCCAGAGTTTGGTAGGTGGCTGGGAGCACTGTGAAGTGATGAGAGCAGCACCGTTTAATGATGATGATGTATGATTAAACAGCACTAGATAACACAAGTGTTAATAAAGCAGAAGTGACAAGGAGCATTATCCTAGAATAAACTTCAACGGTGGCTATTACTGAACATTTCTAAAACTTAAAAAAACCCAAAAAAAACAGCAAATATATGTGGTGAGAAAATGAGACATCCCAGCAAGGTGAGAGGACAAACAGCTGAAGAAATAATCACAGCCTGTCAGTGTCACCATACCAATATGTTTCTAATCCAGACTGTACTTTTTTTTCCCCTTCTTACTTAATTTCTGCCTTTTTGTGATTTCTATAGCCTTCAGACTGAGCTTTTATGTATTCTTGTGTAGTGTGTGTAAAGTGTGTATCTTCTTGATACCAACCAGTTGACAAAGAGGAAAGAGGAAAAGTACAAAACTAAAAAGCTCTACAAATATTAAAAATTCCCAATAATATGAAGATTAAAATGCAACCAGTACCAAGTGATGATCTCTGATTATTTATACTAGCACATCAAGCTGCTCTGCCAACTCAATTGCTATAGAAGCTATAAACAGAAATAATGATGGAAATATCAGGATTTTATGCAGTGATAAAAGAGGATAGAATGCAGGGACATGTGGACTGTAGAGCTGAAATATAATTAATCATTCACATTAAGTTTAAAGCTTCTCTGCAATTCAGTAAAATCTATAAACTGTTATGTCAAACTGCACAATCATGAAGAACACCTCATCATAAAAGGATATTTAAATGTTGTCAGCATTTTATTTTCCTAAGGAATTAATTTTTCAGTCATTCCCCAACCACAAGAGAGGAATGTTTTTGTTGTCCGTGAAGCTCCATGAGCTGTGTTTTTTTTTATGACCAAAACATTGAAAGACATGAGAAAATTAGCTGAATTTCTTGCTGCTTTTTTTCACAATAACAACAAGCGACTGTATTGCAAAATTAATTGGGGGCAACTTCCTTCCTCCATCTATAAACCAATCAGGAATGACCACAGTAGGCACAGTGATGGTGCATAAATGATTAGGGCTTAATTTGCAATCAGGTAGAGCGATGGTGCCCTTACAGCTATTGGTCCTACTCGCTCATGATCTTTAAAACCATGACAGACATACTTTGGTTCACATTAACATCATGTGTGAATGTACAGTTTCATAATAGGACAAGATGATCTGCTGCTGATATGCCTCTCATAGCAGCTAAGGTGCTTTCACAGCCAAATTAGCTTAGGGCTATAACCTCCTGGGTGTACCTTGATATTCCCTTGGGCAAAAATCGTGGCTAATATGTAGTAAATGAAGGATAGAAAGGCTGAGTAAGAAGAAAGTCGTTTTGTTTCTGTGAATTGCTCAAAATTCACATTAAATCCAATGGTTGCGCTTTGCCAGGACTTTGGAAAGAGCTCTGCATAAAAGCAAGCATGTAAATTTGAGTTCCTGCTCTGTGATGCAAGAGACTGATTGGGTTGTACATAAGATGAATGTTTCAAGTCACTACTGCTAAAGGTTGCTCTGCTAGCTATTGAGTATCCTGTTGCACAAACTGCCTTTGCCCTTTGGTTTTGTTTTTTTGCTCAGAAGTTGGCATAATGTTTAGACTTGAGGATATTTGCTGGGCTCAGGATTTAGCAGGATCCCAAACCACATGTCAACACTTTGTTGCAAATAGTTGAAATGTGCTGCTTTATGTGCAAAATTTCAGTCACACCAAGTCCCCTTTGCAATTGCAGTACTTTCTACTTGTACATTTGCTGATTTGGCTTCAAGTAGGTACTTGCGTTTCTGAGTGTTATCAAAAAATCTTAATTCCAGTATTAGTGACTTAGCTTCTGAAGAACTTGGACACCTTTGAACTTTTTCTTATTTATTTTTTGCTTAGATTTTATTTTATATTTAACACAGTGCATCATAAATCTTGCTGTTAAACATGGTGATGGTAACCTCATTGTGATTTGATTTTCCCAGGATGAAAAGGTGAGCTAGACTGATACATCAGTGTATGAACATCTTCTTGATTTTCTGTCCTTGCACACCAAGTTCAGTTTGGAATCCCTTTACACACCAAAACATCAGGAAGACATGAAATTGCATTAATATTTCTTAATAGTAATGCAATATTAGTCATGTAGTCAGTCACACCAATATGAGTATTGGTATATTATTCATGAATAAATCACACAAGAGTGTTGCAAACACATGGTGACGTTTGCAACACTCTAGAGTATGGTATTAAAAGTATTTCCAACAGGCCAGGTAGGCGTGCAAATTATTCATCCATGTAGATCCATTGGCGTTGTGATCTGATATATTGAGCAGTTTTGATATAACTTATAGAACATGACATTAAACTATAATTAGTAAGTCAGACCTACACAGAGACTCAACCTGGGCTCCAGGAATCTTGAGACAAGCGACCGTGCTCCTCCACTTATGTAGGTCAGCCGCGGCAAATTGCATATTGATCTCTACAGCCAGATGATAGTATTGTCTACTTCTCATCGTTATGAAGGAGCCCCTCAGTCAGTTTGGCTTGAGCAGAGGAGACAGCAGAGATCACATGACCGTGTAGCAGTGCTTTGGCAGCTGTTTTCCCTTATGTTGCAAGCTTTGCGCTGTGGAGCGGTACAGTAGAGCAAATATATATGTATTTATGTAAGTAGGTAGGTAGGTATTTTAAATGTGGTAGATTTTTATTCTATTACAGCTGGGGTTTATTTTTCACTGCTGTGGTAAGACAAAGAAAATGTTTAAATTCTGCATACGCTGTTAATATCAATGTGATCTGCATATTAGGAGATGCTTTTAATTAACGTTTGTCAGCATGGGGTTGTCAGTGGAGATTCTGTCATCTTAATTTGTTTGGGTGAGCTCTCCCACCCCCTCCCCTTCATCTTTTCAAACGCAATGAATCCATGGCACTGGGTGTTAGCATGTGCTTGGCACCATTCCCACTGCCCAGGGTGGAATCCTTGGCACTCGAGTAGGGAGCGAAAACTTGGATTGAGGAAGCTGCCTGCTGGCGTTTGACTGGGTGGTCTGAAAGTATGCAGCAACACGCCACCCTTTAAAATAAAAACAACCTGTACAGAGTCTTCTAAAGCGATGGGGCAAACTGCAATTTGAACCAGCAGTGCAAGTTGGACCGCTATAGCATGGAGTGACATGTGTAAAGCAGCAGCTTTTCTCAATTGTTCTTCATAAAGTCAGAGGAGTGAGGGGATTCAGATCCAACTTTTTTGTTTCTGTACACGTTGTGAGGGTCGAACGCTGACCAGTGTGGATCCTATGAATCCCCTTGACCCCCACCATCAGAGCAGAGAACCCTGCTCTCTCTCGTCTCCTCCTTCCATTCTGATGACTCACAGTTTTCATCTGTCAACTGTATAGCATCTATTTTTGCTGTTTTAAAGGGGAAGTGATTATCCTTATGCAACCTGTTTACTCCTCCATACAGTACGGTTAATCCGCATTTTATTAGGCTTACATTTAATGTAAATTATTCACGAAGCAGTGTGCTTCTTTGTCTTTCCCTTCTTTATTTACCACAAACATCAATCCTAATGAGCCTCATATTGATGCCTCATTAACTCCTGCATGCAATGTTAACATGCCTAATGAGCATAATATTGTGTACATTTTAATCATGACCGAATTCACTTTATGTATTTTAATTCTTTTTTTTTTTTTTTTTTTTTACAAATGCATTGATTAGACATTTCCTGGCCTTTATCAGTTTGACATTTTCTGTGGCTTCTGATTTGCTGATTTCTGGTTTTGACATGGTTCAGTTATTTATTTTTTTTTTAAGGAGTTTAACGCAAAAGAGAAGAAAAAAAACCCCATTTGCTTCTGGCTCAGGTCACTCAATGTTTGAGGCATTTAATTAATTAGAAAAAAACAGATTTTTTTAAATAGTATTTAACCAGTATTTATCCAATCACTCATTAGAATCAACCAAAGAAAAATTTCCAATCTCTGGCCAATAAATGGATACATCTCTAACTTTATATTTCAACTGACATCTACAACGGTACATCTCCTGTCAGTTCAGTAGTATGGAAAAGAATGGAATGGCCATCTTTTAGCCAGCTGACTGGCTGTGCACAGCAATAGGTGGGGGCAGGACAGAATCGCATTACTCTTTGTTCAACATAGCCAAAGCTTTCCTCTGTTAGTCCAGCACTTTCTCTTGTTGTTATTAGAAGGACTTCAAACCACAGGAATCGTATAAAAATCAAGTTTAAAAGATTATTATACCCTGATGGTGGTGACAATGTCTAATAGTGTTGTTGCACCGAAGGATCTGCTCACCACCTTTTAAAATTTTTATGTTCAGTATTTAAGGGGATTCTTTGATCTATTGAGTCCATCCTTTCAATATTTGAAATTAAAAGGAAGTCTCGTGAAATTTTACTAAATGTTATACGACAGAATTCCTTGACCCGGCTGTTGCTAAGGAGGGTGCTTCACCCGACGTCTTCCTCTGTCTCGTCCAATTACATGTTCTGCCGTCAGAGCAGCAGCACTCTTAATCAGGTAATGCCGGGTTTTACAGTCATCCCCCTTAAACGTGCTCCAGGGATCATCACATTGCTCAGCCTGCAGCTCGGTAGAGGAGAAAACGATTGTGTTCTTTCTGTCATCATGTTTCTGAAAATTCAAATTGATCTACTACTGTTAAGTGAGTAATTTATGCCTGTCGGCGTCCTCGGCTGATAAAATGACAGTTATGTCATCCAATTCCCCTGAACCCACCCAAATACACACACACTAACATGGTACCTTTCTTGTTTTGTTTCACTTTCACTGCATACCCTCTGACCCCCATGGGAACTCATTCCTGGCAAACTGATTAGTTGGTGGACACGTCCCCCTTTTGGCATTAAGTTCCAATCCTAAAAAGAAGGTTTCATTGACATCAGTTTCCTTGACTTTAATCAATAAAGTTTGCACCATCAGGGAAGGTAAGATAAACTGTCGGGTATCTATCCAAGCACAATAGATACACGACATGCAAGGCCAGCCATTCTTAAAATACGTCTCCATTAATTTTGCTCACTTTCCCTCCTATTGTCACAGCTGTCTCAACTTCCTACACATTTACCTTTTGTTGTGACTCATCCTTTACAGCACGTCTTTTACAACTCATCGTATCAGTCCCATGATTACGTGTAAACATTTGTTTTTGCTGTCGCCGGGATCAGATAAGAGAGCTAGCTGTTGCTGCTTAAACCACACTTGTAGAAGCTACAGCATCAGCTGTCTGCATGTTATGTAATAGATTCTCTTTGTTTCTTGTTCTCCTGCTCACCAGCTTCACCTTCGTGAAAATAAGTAAACACTTCCAGATTTTTTTAGGACTCCACCATTGTGAAATAAAAGATTGCATTCAAGTTAAGTGTTTTATTGTGCCACATTTCAAGTTGGTAATGCAGAAGAAGTTAACCTAGATTACGTGTCTGAGGGCGATAAAGTGACTGATAAACTTGGAAGGTAAAGCACCTCGTGCCAATATTAACACAAAAGTGTGCCTTTTTAGCAGCTTTGATCCTTCTATACACAAATACACTCAGACCAGTAACACACACATTAGCATGCTGCATGTTTCATCTGATGCACAGCTCTGGTGAAGCTCTGACTCTCTAATTCTGATTTCTCTCCTTTAATGTTAGGCACCAGCAGGCTGAAAATATCTTTTTCGATTTAGAATTGATTTGAGTTTTAAGCTTTGTTCATAATAAAACACTGGAATTCCAAAGTTTTTAAAATGCCAAATTCTAAACGACATTTCACTCAGGAAATATGAATAGCATGTTGATTGTTTGACAGATTGGATTAGATTAAATTACATTCAAGCATACCTTTTTATTACGTATTAATTCCCAAAGAGAAATTAAGTTATAACTCAAATGATCCAATTTTCTTCAGAGTTGTTGTAGATGCTGATGGCAGGAAAAATTCGCCTATAGCAGTCTGTGTTATAGCAGTTGTCACAAAACCTCTGACTGAAGACTTTAGTTGTATAGTAATCTCATGAAGCGACTGCTCAGGGCCGTCTGTATCGTTGTTTTTATGAAGACTCCTTCTTTTGGCAACACTCTCCAGATCTTCAACAGTAGTCTCAAAATAGAACCAGTTTTCTCTATCAGCTTGTTGAACCTTTTTTAGTCCCTGACTCAGACGCTTCTACCCCAACAGATGATGGCAGAAGAGATGATGCTCTCTCCAACAGCATCTTGCTGCAAACATTGAAGGATTTTAGCTTCGTCAAAAACTTTTGTCCCTTCTCGTAGATGGCTTTATTGCTGCCTTTTGAGTCCAGTCTGTGTTCCAGGTGAACATGCAGGTTATCATTCTCCTTTCTCACCTTTGCTTCTCCTCCCATGACAGAAATATGGTTTGTGTTTCTCTTGAAATCTACATTGATCTCGCTTGTTTTGTTCACATTCAAGATAAGATGATTGTTCCTACACTATGACACAAACGAACCACCAGCTCTCTGTAACTCACCTTCTTGTCAATCTCAGTCATCTGAGTATTTCTGCAGATGACAGCACTCTGACTTATACTGGAAGTCTAAGGTGTACAGAGTGAAAAGGAATGGTTGGAGTACAGTCCCTTGTGGTACTCCTCTGCTGCTGACCACCTGGAGTAAATCTACGAATCAGATGCTAAGTTTAGCCGCATTAGCAGGTGACACTGTACAGCCTTACAGAGGGTTTCCATAGGGTCCATAAAAATAGTTTCTTTCAATTACAGGCCTCAAAAGACCTTAGTGTGTCCAAACTCTCCTGTATATTTATTACATTTCACCAGTTTGCATCTTAAAATTATACATATGATCCTTCTTTCAATGAGTTGTTTCTGTTTTATGACAAATGCCCCACTATATTTGTTTTATGTGTTGTTCTAATGAATTCTGCTGTTATTGCTCCTCCCTAAAGAGCCCATGAAAGTTAGCTTATTGTAGTTTAAAATCAAAATGTTTCTGTCCTTTTTCTTTCTTTAATTCCACCAGCCACTTAACTGTAGGAAAGAATTTTTGCTGAGGTTTAGCTCCAAAAGCAAGGCTTTTGTTTATTCGTTAATTTTGTTACACAATTGGTAACACTTTAATAACAATCATGATAATGCCTTACTCTCCGTAAAACCAGTTAAATTAAGATGACTTGAGTATGCCTGTCTCCCCCTCTTTAATAACCTTTCAACACTCTGTGTGTCTTTTTAAAACCAATTTGGAGAAATCCTGCGAGAAATGTAGTTTGTTTTTATATTGCACGGTCTTGTGCCGCAAGATCTTGTTGCATACCTGCTCATCAGCCAAAAGCAGCGGTACTCTTTCATGATTGGACCAACACCAAAGATAAAAGGATAACACATCCTGTCTCACTCATTTTCTTTAGTCTTTCTTTCTGGTTCTAACTGAAACTGGGCAACGAAACAGCTGGGTAGAGGTGCAGCGTTCATCTTGTGCTTCTGATCTTTAAGGCTAACCTCTCCTTAGAGAAATCCAGTTTGACTGCATTCCTCTGAAGTGTGTGTGTGTGTGTGTGTGTATAGAGCAAATGTCAGATGTTTTCTGGCTGTTTTTAAAGGCAGGTTGAGCTGAATGCCCTGCAGCAGAAAACCGAGATGTGTATAAAGTTTCAGAAAAGTTGAGATTTCTGTCGTATTTATCTGCAGATTCCTTGTCCTCTGCTTGAGCTCTCGCTGTGTCTTCCCGTTCTGCCGTCTTCCGGACATTTTGGGCTGTAACTTTTGGACAGTGGGTGTGTTGTCACCAGCCTATGACAGCTCGTGGGAGTGAGGACTATAAAAATGTAGTGATCACTGCAAATCCCTGTCCCCTCCCTGCTCTCTGCTGTCTGTTTACACATCTCTGCTGCGCACACACACACACAGGCCTTCCCTCGGCAGAACAGGGGAATTAAAAAAAAATAAAAAATCTGCTGACTCTGCAGGGGCTCGGGTGCAGAGGTGTGGATGTGGTTATCGGCACTTCACAATTTAACCCAGATGAAATTGTCTGGAAGTCTTTATCTGATTTCCTTTTTTGTGCTGTAGTTGGCTGCAGTGTACCTATTGCGAGTCAACAAATGCTGCTTGTTTTTCTTCAGCTTTAGGCTAATGCCAGATCTATTTTCGGTAAAGCATATGGGTTTGACTGCAGTTTATCTCACCTTCCCTGATGGAGCAAATTTTATTGATTAAAGTCAAGGAAACTGATGTCAATGAAACCTTCTTTTTAGGACTGGAACTTAATGCCAATTACTTCCATTAGAGTAGACATCAGTCTTGATTCTTATGCCATTGACAGCCATTAGTGGGCCATTTAAAAGGCACTGGAAAAGAGCTCTATTGTGATTAGCCCCACAGTGACCTGGCCAATATGGTCATTTTCTGTCCTGTTTTATGGGAGCCTGACTTACTGATTCAGCAGCTCTTAGCTTAGCCTAGCTTAGGTTTGGTTGGGTTGGTTTAAGAGCATTTTATACAAAAAGAGTCCATAACTGGAAGAATGAGAAGTTAAGACAGCTGTTTGATCGCACTAATTGATAACTACTGTGATTAACAACTCCTTGAAAGCTGTACAAACCTGTATCTTTTATCTTTGAATTTGAACAGAGAGACTAAAGATAAAGCTAAAGTTTAGCTTTGCACCAAGAAGCAGCTGTGATTTTTTTTTTTAAAGAGAACTTGATCCTTAAATTTGACTGTTTTTTGACCTCCTAATATCTGGCTTGCAAAATTATTTGGGAAAGTAGATTGTCTTCTGTTCCACTGGCAAATCTTTTCATCCATCACCTAGAGATGTTTTATATTTATATTGCATTTGTTTGAAATAATTAACACATTTAGAATTTTTTTATTAATTTATCCCCATGGACTGCAACGCTATTAGAGAAAAATGTGCTCCAGGTTCTTTGCTAAAGGTAGTGGTTTGATTTCAGAAGATCCCGAATGATGGAATCGCCACGTTTACTGAAATATGTGTTAAATGTATGCTGTTGCTTGATGCACTTATAGACCAAAATAGTGGGAGTTCCTAGTTTTCTTTTCTTTCACTGCACAATTACAATAAAACAAGGTTTACCCTTAGTTTTAAAAAGATCTAAATATCACTTTTGAAATAACCGTTTGGTATTATCGGATCCACAGTGCTCTTTCATTTATTCTTTTTTTTCTTTTCTTTTTTTTGTTTTTTTTACAGTAATGCTGGATCAATAGAGTGCTTTCAGCCTCCGATGTAGTCTGTCGTATGGTCCAAAGATCAAGTCTGGACTGTGACTGAGCATGTGACAGTTAAGTCTTAGAGGAAATTTCTCCATAGGAGTCGGAACAAATTTACTAAGAGAAAGAGAGCAAGAGAAAGGTTGAAATAGTCACATTTACGTAAGCATTAGTTTAGATTATTACTGTTGCATTACTGTGAAAGGTCATTATAAAACTGCATTGAGACATTCTGTAACTTGTCAATTTTAGCTATTTTTGTAAGGCATTTGCAAATATATCTAATTTTCCCCTCTTGTGGCTTTCTGTTCCTTACATAGTTTGCTTCACAAGGAGAATCTGTTTACTCTCATGTCATGTCAGCACATCACATCATGTCAGTGGTTTCCCCAGCTGGCTCATTTGGTATGTGCAGCATAAAGCAGAAGCATTGATTCCTGCTTAGCATTTAATTTTGTAAACAGGGGTTCTATGTAAGCCCTGCATGTTTATAACACAAGCATAAAATATAATAAAATATTAGTGTTTTGCATTAGAATTTTTTTTTTTAAATGTATTTTTCTTGCAGCAGGTACAGGTTAATGTGTTTATGTTTGTCTTTATTGGCTCAATACTTCTGGCCAAAAGGATTCAAATCTGTTTTGGGTTGTTTAAGTTAGATCAGTGAGTTGTTTGTGTACAGCAACCTTTAAAGACGGACACATTTGTTATTGGATTCTCATTTGACCTTTGACTAAGTCAATTTGTCAACATTTAAAAGTCTCTTAAAAAATTTTTTAACACAGCAGTGACATGTGGTGCCATTGTCGTTATCTGCACCAAAGTGAAACAAGTTTCCCTAAAAGATTTACACTGTTTTATATTTCTTCAAAAAATATCAAGATTTTAAAAATAGACTGAAAATGTCCTCGCAGTATAAAGATGCCACCAATTTGCTTCATTCATGAGTTCTAAGTATAATTTATGAAGGAGTTTTCTCAATGATGGTACCCTTATATTTGTATATTTCTTTCTCTGTAAATCAAGATCTATATGTGTGGAGCTTACAGTTCAAGACTGGCAACTAAATTTAGCCATTTTGGAGGCATCTGTACAAACTTATGTTAGAGAATTTCACCTTTTTCTCAGTGCAGGTTTAGTTTGCAGCACTGTTCTTTTCCCAGTCACGAACTTTTGAATTGTTTTGATGGCCTATTTATTTGAATGCTGGGAATGCTTAAAAAGTTACTGATGACTGTTCCTCTAATAGAACAGTCCAAAAGTGTTCCTTGAAGCTGTTAGTTATAGAAGGTTTAAAGCAGATAATTGAGTAACTGTGGCTGTAAAAAAAAAAAAAAAAAAAAAATTTATTTGTCACTAATTCATTGTTATTTACATGAAATCTATCAAGGTTAATGGAAAATCATTGACAAAACTGCATGGCCGTCATAGCAGAAGATGTAGAGCACATTTCCCCTGCTGGACTCGTGAGTTGAACTGTCAGGCAGCTGCAAGCTGCTGAGTGAGCTGCAGATGTGCCGAGTTGCTGTGTACAGCCCTCCATAAAAGCCTGGTAGTGTGTGTGAGGAAAAAAAAAAAAAACTGTTTTGAAGACATTGTCGCATTAGGTTTTCCAACATTGTTTTTATTCCAAATTCAACCAAAAACAGTGCTGTTTACACCAATGTCCTCTCCTGGGGACTTCAAATAACACTTTAGCTGTTCCCTGGATTTTATTACAATAAGTAATAAAACGGAAGAAGTCTCGTTTACAGAATAAATGTTACACTTAGTTCTCACTTGTTGCAGTGCTGTTTAAGGATGTGCTCCTGGATGCTTTTGCATGACACCAGTTCATTCCCACTGCGGAGAGCTCATTCCAAGTGTTGCTGTTGTTTCTCCCAGCAGGGAGAAGAGAGTGATGCGTAAAGGTTTCCAGGCTTCATCATCTTGCAGCAATGGCCTGAGGGACTCTCTGGACTAAGACCACGGTAAGAAGAGCAACCGCAGCCAACTCTCTGCTGATGCAACTCTGCTGCGCAATATGATGAATGTAGTTCTGTCAAATACAAATGTTGACATGATTCAAACGCTGAAACGACAAACTCCTGCTGTTTTATGATCTTGCATCGTTGGAAAACACCTGGGTGAGCCTTTGGAGATGATCTTGTGTGGGGGGGGTTGTGCTGCAACATTTGTTTTACAAAGCAATGGAGGTTTTGCAAATTGATCTGCTCTACAGATCATGATATTGCTGAAAGATTTAGTTTGATCTGATGCTTCCACAAGTTTGATGAATGTGCTCTGTATTTGTTCGTTTTCTGATTTGACAGTTTTTGTAAATCAGTTTTGCAAAAAAAAATATTGTTTCATTGTTTATTTCGCTTTCTCTTGTTTTTGCTCTTTATCTGGAAATTGCTGGATCTTTAAAAACTCTCTGTTTAGTTTAGTTTCTTTCAGCCAACTTATTAGCAGTTTAGCCCAACGTTTTCCATACAGCCAGAGTGACTCTGGCATCAATAAAACGACTTTAAATCACAAAACTGGTGTAATGGGATGTCCTAGTAATTTTTGAAGCAGTATTAAAAAACAAACAAAACGTTGCTACACTGACACTGGTTCCAACCCATAAGTTTCTATATTCAAAAAAAGGATTTCTTTTTCAGATAAATTAGAGGTGAAATATGTTTGCCTGAAAAACACATCACAATACAAGGACTTTATACGAATCTATATGGATAATTGATTAGTTTTTTATTTTAAATATTTGAAATGGAGCTAAAATGGTGACATATTTTACGTTTTATTCACAATTTCCTCTTGAGCTGTTGTGCTCATTTCTTTTTCCTCTATGCTATTGTTTTTTGTTGTTTTTTTTAACCAGTTATGAAGGATGGAGGCAAAACCTTCAACTGATGCTGTGCAGTTGGTTGCTAGGTAACCAAAGAGAGTGAGTTAGTTGATGCCTCGCACCTCGCTTAGCTGGCTGTGAGAGGTTGAGTGGCTAAAGCTGCAGAACACTGTGCAGGTCTGGGTCAGAGTTCACTGAAATGATTGAATAGTCTATTGAATGTAGTATCTATTGATATTGATCATGTGTTTATTATGACATTTAGATTTAAGTTTTTTCCCACTGCTATTTTCCCCCCATCAATTGTTTCTCTTCATATCTATTTTTTCCTTCCATGTTGAAAAGCAACTGATCCATTTGACTTATGGAGATCAGACTGGTGCGGTCTATAGTTCAAAGTTTTATATTGCAATCTGCTCATCCGGCAAAAACCTTGTGTTATTGTAAAGCAAGCTTTTTAATGTACACACTACAATAAGCAGCGGGGTCAGTAGTGGATTGATGATGGCTCAGATCAATTAGGTAATTGACCTTTGGAGATTAAGTTGGGATAACCCAACACATCTAATTTCCCTGCTGTTATCAGTAAATCTTCCCATAGCGATTAACCACTGATGGATTTGGACTACATTGTTGTTTGAAGATACATACTCATAACAGTAGTCATTTTTTGTTATTGCTTAAATGCTAAGTTGGCAAATTGCCATTGTGATTTACATATCCAACCATTGTACTCCCTAGTGTTTCTCTGACAACCAGATGCTGAACCGTCTGCTTCTCATCCTGCGACATCCTGGAGTTACTGCCGCCATTAAAGATTGATGAGTGTGATCAGCTTTCAGTAAATGTGGGGCCTGGCTTGTTGTTGGTCTCTGCCACTTTAGTGCCATTACCTTGCAGTGATTCCAGAGGAAAGAATATCTTGAGTGGGACTAGGTCGTATACAATTTGAACAGTTTTTCTTTTTTTTTTATTTTTTATTTTTGCTTGTTGATTTTACCCATCAGGAGAAGTTTGAGAATTTTCCATTGACTTTGTTTTTTGATCGACGGTTGTTGGAGTAATTAATGGGCTTTAAGTCTATGTTAAAATTTAGGTTTCTTGCATGCTCTTTGGTCAGTAGCCTTGATTAGTCTGGTAGAGTGATCTCTTATCTTGCATTATTCAGACTAAAATCAAAGACTTCTGTCTTTTCCGGTTTAAGCTAGCAAACATCCTGATGAGAGAAGAAAACATGAAATTGCGGTATATTCTTAGTTATTGGGAAAGTGTTACCGAATTTAATCAACCATCTGTTTTTTTTGGGTTTTTTTCCCGTGTCTGTAATCACAGTAAATCCCACCACTTTTAGTTTCAACATCTGGGTCACTGAGATCTATTAGGCATGGACAAAATGGCAGTGAAAGTGAAAGTCCATGCAACTGTTTGTAAGCAGTGTTTGATACACGACTGTTGAAATATTACAACATTCCAAATATTGTACTCGAGTTGTTGTTGGTCTTTGCAGTCTTGTCCACATTGATATTGCATTGATCATTGTTTTTTTGTTATTGTACTGTTCAAATTCAAAACTATAAAGTCATTCATATTATGGACACAATTACTTAGTGACCTTGGTGACACAGGAATATAAAGTTGTGTGTCACCATAATGCATATGAAGACCTTGGAGAGCATAAAGGTCTTCAATAAAAGGGGGACCAAGTCTCTTGAGGAACCCCTCATGTTTTTTGGGGGTTTTTTTGTTTTATTTTTCTCTCAGATTAGTAACTGCCAAATAACACAAAGTGGTAGACCAAGTAAAGTCTGATATAATCCAGCACAGTAACAGAAAGTCCCTCCTGTTTTTGCAGACTATTTAATGGTACGTCATAATAGACTGTCTCAAGTTAAGGTTCTTAACTCATAATTTCATTTAATGAATTTACTAGTTCTGTTCTGTGGTCATAAGTCTCATGACAGTTTGTTTATGCTGCTGAGGCAGTTGGTAAATAGTTGCACACCAGAACAGAAATGTAAACTTTAGGCTCATTTTAAGAAGTCACCTGATTTATCAGTGTTTTCTGGAGGCTTTGTTGAAAATTGGAGCAATCAGCTCGAGCCCCTGGCATCACCTTGACCAAGTCACAATATACAGTACACCTTTAGGTTTTTGACTTTAATTTTTCTGCTGTCTTGCCATTTTGCTCTGCCTTTCTCTTGACCCAAATCTGATAGCCCGACATCTGGTTCAAGGTAACGGCAGCTGTCAGCAAGGCCAGAGTTCGCCACAACCTCCACCTGTATTGAATTCTGTTGAAAATGATATTGTTCAAATCCATATTTGCCTTGAATAACATCTTGCATGAATCCAACAAGTTTGTGTGTATGTTGGCTCTCCCGACGCCTCATTTCACCCTGGCAAAAATACTGGGGCGTAAAATGAGAAGACAAGTGTCCTCTGGGTCCTTCTTCTGTCATGATTTCCTCGTCAGTTTGTGGGAAATAAATTGCCTGTACTGCAGGCCTCTAGAAGCACTCTTTATCCGTGCACTCTTGCTCCTCATGTCCCTCCTGGGGCCGGTTGTGTTGAGACGCCATGTGAGGACAAATTACACACCAACAAGACATTGTTCAGCCACACCGAGGTTCTGCGCTTTCTGGAAGGGTCCTCGTTATAGCAGTGAATGAGGCTACAAACAGTGCCCCAATAGCTTCTTATTCGGTGTGATGAATAGTCTTGCCCAGTGCCCAGTGAGCTCCAGAAACACTAGGTGTGTCTCTAAACAAAGCCATGTTAAGCCACAAAATTACAGGAACGGCACACTGGCAGATGCAGCCTCCGCTTGGCAATTTGAGACTTTTCTTTCTTCCATTATGTTATGAGGTCAAATGGGCAAATCAGTATTTTTATAGTTTTTATGGCAGTCTGGTTTTGACTATGCAGTATAAGCATCACAAGTAGTTGTGAGAACTATGCAAAGATTAGAGAATTCTCAAGAAAAACTGTCTTAGAACTGCTAAGTGTCTAAGACAGTGCTGTTTTCTTGGCTGTAGGTGAATGTCTGAGTTGGATTTCTAAGGTGGTGAGCAATCTAATGGGGCAGGTTACAAGCAGGTTCTAGTTGAGTTTGATGGGAAGGAGCACGGTTGCTTCCAGCGCTTTGTGCAGTGTCAAACCATTTGTCGTCCCCACACTTTCTCCCTCTCCAGACTGGTTGTCTCCAGCTCAATCCTGGGGGTGGGGGGCCTGCTCATGTGACACTCAAGTTATAAGCAATGACACACACACACCTATGGCTATCGTTCTAAAGAGCACTCTGAAAGTCAATTGATTTCTCTGGAGATTTTGTTGGGTTGTGAAGTAATATTTGCTATATTTTGCCTTTAGTCCTCTGTCAGAAATGTCATTCTGTCTGAAACACAGCTTTGGCTTCTGGAAAATTACCAGTGTCATTTTCTTGAGGTGGCGTTGTGGCTCTTTAAAGTGTTTTTAATAACCCGCCCCATCATGCAGCCGTGGGAGACGGTCACAGATATGATAAAGATGGAAAAAATGTGATAACCTGAGAATTGTTCACACTGTCAGCCCATCAGCTCGCAAATATTCGCCGTCTGTGTTTATGCGAGAGACATAGGAAGGAGTCTAAAGTAGAGGCGGTTATGAGGCTCGTGCGAGATCCAAGCTCGGTTTCAAAGTGGGGACTACACAGAAGGGCATTGCTCAAATAAACCTCATGACCCCGGCATCATTTCCACTCAGTCCTTCAGCCTGTGCTTTCCCAGTCAAAGCTGCTGCTTTGCCAGGAACACATAGAAGATAACCAAACTACGTGTCCACAGCATTTTATACTTAAAGGATAAAAATACTCTTCAACTTAACACTTATAAATCATATAATGCAAGATGAGCTCTCAGCTGCATAGCATTATCTCTACAATGTTTTATTTTAATAGCCTGTGAAGATAATTGACGCATCGTCTTGTACTTTAACAGTCTTCCTGGAGTGCATTTAGTCTAAATAAAAGCTGATATCACTTGTTTCCTTTACGGTGTCCTTTGCCACTTCTTGTGACACTAAATGAAAAAATGTCATGGCCAGCGGCTCTTTATTTGGCTGTTTGGTTTTGCGGAACACTTATTTAGTTGTGCACAGATTTTTTCTTTCTTATATGGCAAATGGCTTGCATTGATGACTGATGGAGCACATGTCCCAACTTGGTGTAATAATGAATTAGAGGAGTTGATGGCTTGATGAGCTTCAAATTTAATAGATGCTTCCTAGAATATGCCAATCATTCAAGAACATAATGAGGTTACTTACTCTACCCATCTATAACCTACTTATCACTGTCAATGACTCCCGAGACAGAAGTAACAATGAATTGCTTTTTTCCTGTGCTATCCTTTAATCAGTTGTAATCTTTTTATTTTGCATTATATAAAGGAGGGCTTAGTCTAAGGATCTGTCATCTGTAGAGTTGAAACCAGACAATTATGTTTACAGAATAAAGACATCTAAACATTATTTTTTTTTGTCTCTGAACACCTCAAACATACTACTTCCTCGTGTGACATTATCACAGGAAAGCAGCCAAGAAAACTTTGGACCGCCAGAAGTCTTGCTTATCCATGGGACACCAGAAAGATCCTCTTCGCCTACTATTCAGGTTTAAACAGTACGGGAATGTCTACTCATCATATCATTCAGGAAGGAGACAAGATCCGTCTCAGAGATAACTCAACCCAACAACAAAAGCAAACGATGCCTGCTGAAGCTGATGTGTCATTATCTGCATTGAAATGAGTGCCGTACCGACGTGGGCTGAAAGGCCACTCAGAGAGGAAGAAACCAGATTTGTTTTCAAATGCACACAGTGGAAAAAAAACCCTAAGTTTTTAGAGATAGTTCTTATAGTATGATGATGCATAAATTTAAGGGGTTAACCATAAAGATCATTGTTGCATTAGAAGTAAAAATGGAAAGCTTGCCAGCTGGAGAACACCTGACTGTGAAATAGGGTGGTTGAAGCAATATGTTGTCTCTATGTTTTGTTGCACAAGTGACTGGTGAAGGTCATTTTTTATGTGTTTCTTCATAAGAATGAGGGATGACAATGTTTGAAGATATCCTGGCAGGTTAGAGAAAATGCTATCATTTACTTACTGTGGTAGTGTCCATGAATTTTTAAATTGTCCCCCAGAGACACAGAAGCTTTCAGGAATTTTCCTACACGTGACTCTTGTTCATATTGGGTCTTGAGGCTTTGTAGAATAAAGGGCCTGTTTAAAGCCAGGTGGCAACTTTAGGCTGAAAGAAGACATAGTGGTAGTTCTTTTATCCTCTGAGAAATTGTTTCATACTCTCCTGTAAATGTAAGCACATTTTTACAGCATATTTGTTTGCTAATGATTTCCCAGCAGCTATTAGCTTGCCAGCAGTCCAGACTCTTCCTTTTATTTTTCTAGATGGGAACCCCCCCGCTAGTCTGCCTGTGTTAAGACTCCAATCCCCCTTTCCCAGCTACAGAAGCATCCGGCAGCCTGCTTGCCAGGCTGTCTGGTTGTCTATGTCGGTGTCATTGAGACGTGCACGGTACTTCAAGTCTCACTTATTTGTCTCAATGTAGAGTGACCCATCATTGCAGCTATGTCAAGGAGATGGAGGCAACCAATCATATCTGGCTCACCGAGGCACACACAGCCAATCAGAACCGGAATCCCCATGGTAACTTGTGCTTGAAAGCCCTGCCCTGGCCAATAAAAATGGAGAATGGCACTTGACTATTAGAGTTTAATGGCCTGCTGCCATTAATAAAATGATATAACCTCTAATATTGAGTTTTATGTTTCCAGCCAGCACACTTGCTCTGCACAAAGATGGTGGTGTTCAAAATAGCAAAACAGTCATGGACTCAGACATTTGTGTCTATTCACTCACAATACTAGTCAACAAGGGAACTCAAGACACTTGTCAAAAGGACATGTTTAAACCGTAGCCAAAGGTTTGACTTCATTCATGTCAGGCCAGTTGCTACTGCTAGCTTACAGTGGGTCACTCCAGGGCAGGAGGCAGTCAGATTAAGGTTTGCATGGCTACTACCTCATTCATTATTTTTAACAGCTTCTGCCAGGCTATGCTACCCTGCTCTCCTCTAAATATTGGTGTTCTCCACTCTGTTCCCTCCTTATGTAATGGCAGAGCAGCAAGTGGTGTGTGTCATAGCTGTTTCCATGGTAAGGGTAGCTGAGACTCCATCACAACACAGCATGTGCCAGCTGTGGTACCTACTCTGGAAAAGACCTGCATGTTCTCTTTTAAGGGTTTCATTTAAGGTTCGTTCTTTTACAAGCTGAAAAAAGAAGCTTGTAAAAAATTCAGTGCCTTGCAGAAGTATTCATGTCCTCTGACCCTGCTGTTTAAACATTTTGTCTTATTGTTGCTATCTGCATCCTTCAGTGGGGTTTGTTTGGATTTTATGTGACAAAAACATTTAAGGTGTGGTAGACATTTCCATTCTTTCGCCCTTTATTCTGACACAGATAAATAATAATCCAGTGCAACTAAATACTTTAAAGTTCCTTTAAAGGCTAATTGTCCTGTTGTAAACTTTTATTTTATTTTCAGTGTAAATACAGATGTTCTGTTAAGGTCTCAGTGGTTTATTGCAGTACATTTGTGAATAAATGGCATCATGGGGAACTTTATTCCAAGCAAATAGCTTAGGAATAAAGTTTTGGAGAAGATCAATGAAGGGTTTGGTTACAAATATTATCCTAATCTTTGAGTGTCTCTTAGAGTACTGTTTAAGCCATCATCTGAAAATGGGATAAAAAAAAACAAACAAACAAAACACAAAGCATTCAAGATGCTGTGTGGGAGAAAACTAATGATGCACTTTAACCTGGAGACACCCTCCCTTCTATTCATAACTGTGCCTTACTTTGGTTTATTCTATCACATAAAAGCTCACATAAAATTGCCTTAAGGAACTTTATTTACATGCTTTTTAATGTAATGCCATTTTTTAAGGCAATGAGTTTTTACTTTCTAATATACTGAAGGTATCCTTCTATATATTTAATCCTGAGTCCATTAGCTGCTGACAGATTTTCAGAGGATGGTGGTAATTAATAGATATTACTGCACTTTGATTAATAATTGATGGTTTTTCATTTAGTGCCCTCAAATTCTGCTTGTGGTAACTTAAAAGTAAGATAGAGAATGAGCAGTTTTAGCTTTGAGAACTGTTTATGTTGGTTTCAAGAGCATAACCTATCCAACTTTAAAGCTTTTGTTTGCTGAGTCTATTCTGTCATTTGGAAAATTGTATTTTTCTCTGTGCAGGAAATCATATTCATTGTTATTCAAAGGACAAAAGTCGAGTCCAGGTCATTAAATGTTTTTTCCAGCCACTCTGCTCTGTCAGGTCAATAATAATAAAAAGAAAATATTTATTGACTATTATTCAATATGCAACTGTGGCCAGGAATCTGCCACACTACTCTGTTGAGTATCAGTTGAGCACATCAGAAGGGCAGCAGTACCCACTGGACTTTATCTGTGATTTTCAAGGGGAGAAATCTGTTAGCTTGTCATGGAAAGCATGTAATCTATAGATTAAACTCAAAAATTGTGACATTCCGGGTTAATTTTGATTGTAGAATCTTCACGAAAGCCATTGTTCTCTAGGTATAACTGGTTTGCAAAGTGTGTCTATTGTTTATGCTGGAAATCATTGAATAATTTAATAAAATCACTTTGTTTAAATGGCACCAATCACAGATTCTCTTAAGGCCCAAATGTGTCTAATTCATCCATTGACTATCATGTGAAGCAAATTAAGATACTCCATGTAATTTAATAAAAAAAAAAAATAAAAAAAAAAATATATATATATATATATATATATATATATATATATACATATATATAAATATTCTCACAGCCATGTTAAAATTGATCATCTCTGGGAAGAAATGTGATTTATTTGCACTTAAATAACAATTCTTTGAAAGGTTGCCCCACTCCTACCTTTCTGGAGTGAGATGTTTGAGAGGTTTCCTGAAAATACAGCTGGTATGAAGTTGCGTCATTTCAAAGTGATCGGTGACAAGGGTTTGGCTTTGCCTAGAACTTTCCATTTCTAAATTTTTTGCCACTCCTGGGTGGATTTACATTTTATGTCATTGTCATGCTGCAGGGTTCAGTTCTGCTTTAGCTTTATTTATGACTTTTTTTTTGTTGTTTGTTTGTTTGTTTGCTTTCGTTTTTTTTTATTTTAAGCTGACAGTAGAATTTATTGTAGATTCTATGATGGTGAGATGGCTGAAGTACATCGTCAGTGTCCTGCTCATGATCTGACTCAGGCGTGTTGAAGCAGAGACGCGTCGAAAATTGGATGCCACTTCTTAGTGCCTGTTTTTGAAGACCCCTGGTACATAGGAATGGTCTTTATATAGGAGACCATTCAAACCAATGGTCTAGCATACAGTGAAACTTGGATCCAATTATAATTTAGTAAAATAAAAATGTACGACAACTGGTAAAGCATTATCCGAGGAAGAAAGGACAGCTGGTTGTGATTAACTTTGGAGCAATCCCTCTTTGGAGCAGTATCCGAAATAAGCTCATTGTACTCCTCTTTATCCCAAATTAACAAGTAAATAGCCTTTTACCTCAAACACTTCCACTTTCAGCTGCCTCTCTTCCACATTAACTCTTTGTGTTTCAACTGTTTGCTTCCCTCAAGAGACTCACAAATGTATTTAGCAAAAAAACAAAAATTTTTGTTGAACAATATGGGAAGTGACCCTATAAGACATTTCTAAGTAGGCAAGTGTTACTTCCACATAACCTCAAACAGTAGAAGTTCTCATTGTTGTGTTTTTGATTGACCTCAAGTCTTTCCAGGTGAATGGCAGCCGTACAGTGACGCAGGCACACGTTACTGTAAACTCTCTGTCCTGAATGTGAGCTGGCTTCACTTGGTTTTGTGTAGCGAATGGGTTTTTCTCAACACACGGTTGAGCGCACAGTCTGTTGCTGCAGGCGAAGCGCGGTGCTCTCATTTCAGTCTCTCTGGGGAGAACTGTGCCATTGGAGAGAAATGATTGAATCTCTACCTCTGCTCCATTTTCACTCATTTCTCCCGGACTGGATCAACTTGTGCTTCCAGCACAGACTTTGTGTATGCGTGTGTGTGTGTGTGTGTGTGTGTGTGTGTGTGTGTGTGTGTGTGTGTGTGTGTGTGTGTGTGTGTGTGTGTGTTTGTATGTGTGTTGTATGCAGATGGCCATATGGGCCCTCACTCAGTCCCGCATTGTCATCCTTTCACATACCTTTGCTGTTTTACCTTTTGCTCAGTCAGTTATCTAGTGAAATTGTTGCTTCATATTTAAAACTGTGATTTCCTGTTTGTTTCATTTGCAGACGCTGATATGCATTGATGATGAGTGGAGTCGGTGAAAACTCATCTGACCCTGCCAGGGCAGAAGCACGAAAACGCAAAGAATGCTCTGCAGAACTCATAGGACCCAGGTAAGCTTCAAGAATGATCAAATCCTATTTGCCAACTTATTTCATCTCGCACCGCTACCTAGAGATTTTAGTTTTTCTCCATGTTAGTAATTTGAATTACCAGGCCACTGCAGATTAAACTACTTTCCCTCTGCTGACAATTTCAAAACTAAAAAGGAAACTCAGGAAGCAGTGCAGGTCAGTTTACCCATCTACGATTTCACTCTTGCAGTTCTGTTCAGGAAATTTCTTACTCAATTTTACAGAAAATTATATAACGTAATCTTATTTTTATTTTAAAATCTCCACACAGTCTATGGTAAGAAAACAGCCTTATAGGACTCTGAATATTCAGTTTTGATATTGGTTATAATCTTGTATTTCATAAATGTCAACTAGTACAAATGTGCACGGACAAAAATCAAACGAGGTGTAATATAAAATCTTGAACAATCAAATTCAGTGTTTCTATAATTAGCTCTGTTGAATTAATTAAAAGTATAAAGCAGTTTGTTTGCAGGTATAAAGAAAAGTAGGGTGGGATGACAGAGCAATGTTTGCATCTAAAATAAGGGCACAAATTGACCCAGAACCATCAAGGAGCCTGTATATAATGAGTTATCTTTTCCAGGAGATACCAGGAGTTTTTACAGGAGCTCCAATGTCCTGTGTAAACGTATCTACTTTCCTTTACACAATGGCCTACAGCTTTTTTTTGTTGAGCTTGTTTAGGAAGGTCATCTGTGGTGCCACATGTAAGAACTTGTTGATAATGAATGTTAAACTGTTGGAAAGCTCCTTTATTTCCCCCTTAAATGGTGCCAGAGTAACAGAGTGTAAGAAAAATACATTTATGGGTTGAGCAACAGGGTTGAGGATGTGGGTTGTACCCATGAAAAACTTGGCAATTTCTCCCTGCTAATGCGAAACATCTTTAGGTGGAGGCAGTGTGATAGCGAGGGGCGGTACATTCCTCGCTGGAAAAACCAGGCTTGTTGTCCTAGGTGGAAATCTCAATGTAGAGGGATACAGAGGTGAGGTTTTGCAGTCAGTGGCCTTCAAATAAATCCACTCTCATGGACTGAGCTCCATCCTCCAAGATGTCAACCTTTGCTCACACAGCAATTTAGAGTGGAGAGGATGGAATGGCCTGGTTGCAGTCCTGACCCTTAACCACAGTGACCATCTTGGGCATCAATTAGGGTGTGCTTATAATACCAAAGCGACTAACACAACCACATTGACAGACTTGAGGTTGAAGCTAGGTGAACCATAGGAGCACACAGTTCTGTGCAGGGCTAAAACGATTCATCAAAGCCATTGATTACTTCGAGTACCTTGATTATTAGAATTTCTCGACGCATATGATATGATATGAATTTTAATTCATAATTCAATTGCATTTACTTTTTAGCGCACTGTAATCATATGATTTCCTTTTTTTGTTTTGTTTTTAAACTTAATGTGTGTGGTGTGCAGCGCTTTAATGAGCTGATGAAGAATGCTAAGTGCTATTAGCATCTATGGAGGGAGATGGAGAGGCACAGAAAGCTTTCCAGTGGCGCATCCTCAATGCTGCAACACCTCAGCAGGAAACATTAAAGTGTAGGTTGGGCCTAAAACAATCAAATCCAATTTGATCAAGCCTGTAAGCGTTGTGTCCGAGCCTGATTCAACCTGACTAATTAACTTTAGAGGCCTGAGACCAAAGTAAACTTGACATATTACTTTAAACTGCTATCAGTTTAACATACTTACAGATCTTTGACTTTGTGCTCTGCTGGCTTATTACTGTAACTCTCCCCATTTTTAGCTTGTATTAATATCTTCAAGCTCCATTTTCTCACTTGTTGTACTTACTGGTCAAGAAGAGTAATGATGTGAAAAAACAATAAAAACATTGATTAGAAATATGTGTAAAAAAAGCTTTTTCATACTTCAAACTTGAGACTGAAAGTGAAGTGTTACAAAAAAGGCAATGTTTAATGTCTCAATTTAAGTTTGCTTTTTAATTTTTAAAGTTAATGTGAAATATTTTTACTCTTTAAAAATATTTTTTATACTTCAAACTTGAGACTAAGAGTTTGATTGAATCATTTTGTATTTAAAGTGTGTCTTATATGTGTTCTCTTAAATAGGAACTGAATTGTTTACTAACATTTTCTGTCATATGTTTCTTTAAGTAGTTACTAGATGCTCAGAACAATCAGTATATTACTTGATTACTAAAATAATCATTTACAACAGCCATAATAGTGTGTGACCCAGCTAGTGACCAGCCTTACATTTATCCCTACCTAAAATGGCTGGAAGTACATAGCAACATATCATATTGGGTATCATATTAGGTATGCATGATTATAAAAACATTAGGTTTGCTGTTAAAACCTCAGATATTTAGCTTGGTGCTTCTCACTGTATAAATGAGTGCAAACAATTTGGAAAGATTAAAGGAGCTGTCTGAGCTCCAATATTTGAAGAGTTTAAAATCAGAATCATCGCTGTATTAAAAAAATGGCTACAAGTGGAGCACAATTGAAACAAATGCAGACATGCCCACATCTGGTCATGTCAGCCCACTCTCCCTTAACACAGACTGCCACATGCTAATAGATGTCTTAAGAAACCCTAAAGTGTCATCATTAGACTTATTGCAACTCTTGCCATTGTTGATATAAAAGTGCATTCCTGTACAATCAGAAAGAGAGTGCAGTAGAGGCAATGTTTGCTCATCAAGAAAAACGGACTTAAGACTGAGTTGTTGTCACGCTTTTAGAGATTCCCATTGAGCGCACGCGAGCCAAGCAAGCGGTGTCGCCTATATACTTGATGCATACTTTGGTGCAGTATTCTCCAATTATGAGCCGTAATAGAGAGTTCCTATACATGTCAGTGCAGGTGAACCTGCTCTGCAAGAGAACATTCCAGATTGTCCAGTTTGAGTGAAAGGACCAGGAGTCGCGCCAACACGAATGGGCAGGGATGGCACGTTTATCACATATTGCTTCTGTCCTAGTTCAATGCAATGACTGCAGACCTAGCTTAAATACTGCCAGAGCTAAACAAGTGAAAGAACGAGGGCTTTTGGAACAATGTTCTTCGGACAGACGAATCCAACACTGAATTATTTAGACACCAGAGCTTCATATAAACTGTAAAGGATGGAGGTGGAAGAACTGTCTTGTGGAGATGCTTTGCTATAGCCGATCCGGGCCAGTTCAGAATTAACACATGGAAGGACCTGGAATGGAGTATAGTCCTGTGGCTTGAAACCCTTTAAACATGTTACAGCTTCAAGTGAAGAGAGGGAGAAACTGACAGATGTCTTCAAGGAGCAACTCACTAAAAGTTATTCCAACCGAGAACGGTAACACCGGGATTTAGGAAGGAGGGTGTCATTTCTTCTCTGTAGAAAATGCTTGTATCTTTTTGTTTGATGTTGTGATTTAAAAAAAATAAATAAATTAGCCATCTAAGTTATCTTTTCTTAATTAAAAAAAACAAAAAAATTGATAGGGTTTTCGTAATTTTCCCAACATTGATCCCCCATTGCTTTTTTTATGACTGTTTTCCCCTCTTGTTGTTTTTATGTCTCTGCAGTCCCAAGCGGAGCAACGAGAAGCGCAACCGCGAGCACGAGAACAAGTATATTGAAGAGCTCGCCGAGCTGATCTTCGCCAACTTCAACGACATCGACAACTTCAACGTCAAACCTGACAAATGTGCAATCCTGAAGGAAACTGTGAAGCAGATCAGGCAAATAAAGGAGCAAGGTACGAGTGGCAGTCTGCATTCTGAATAAACTGCAAAAAAATTCTGGGTCCCAAATAATAAAAGTGAAAGCTTGTTCAGGGTTATATTGAATATTTTGAATGTACAGCTCGTAGTGGAAAAAAAAACATATTGCTAGATGATTAAGTGACCATTTTAAGTTTTTTTTCAAAATGCTTTTTTCAAAATGTTCTTTTTAATCAAGCAAAGATCAGTGGGGATATTCTGTTTTTCCTTCAAGGTTGTTGCAAGGCTAAAATGTTCTCCTGTTGTAAATTTAGAGACAGATATTAGCTTGGTCCTTGCTTTTGAGAAAGGGTGCCAGAATATCTTATTTAAAAAAAAAAAAAAACTTGGGCTTTTTAAGATGCACAAATAAAACCAGTTAATGATGTCATTGTATTTTATTTGACTCATACGTCTTCTATGTAAAAGTGACTAAAGTGACACAAAAATTCCATTCCATATCAAGCCTTCTGCATTCACACGGAGCAAAGCAAACAAAGGGCTGGTTTATCCTCTTCCTCTCTGTAGGCTGGTGGTCAGGCAGGGGAATCTTTTTATCGCTGCTTATAGATGCTGAACGTTGTGCTTTGAAGGAATGCTTTAGGTTCTTTTAACTGCACTTCATTTCTCACTCTTTGGAAGGGTTGTGTCAAATGTCAGTGCTACATCTTTTTCTGTGAAAGGTACAGTTCAAATCAAGTCTTTTTTTTCCCTTGGTAAAGGTCTGCAAAAAGCTTTAATTTTTTTTGTCCAATAGTGTAATCATTATATGTGAAAATTTGAGAAAACAAGTCAACCATTTAATTCAGCTGCATAAGTTTAGTAGAGAGACTACCATCCATATGGTCTTGGGACCCTCTTATGAAGTAAAAGAACCTGAATCATTTGTTTTATATACTTACCTTTATAATTTTATAAGGATATCTTTCAGTTTCCTGTGGATATTAATGCGGTACAGCACAGGCCCATTTCTTCTAGTCACACTTCAACATGGGAAAGGCAAGAAAACATGCCTTTTATGGAAGGCAGATGTGTTATATATTTATAGGTGAGAAAATGGGTGCAATAAAAGAGCTACCTGCTTGAATCTACATATATCTATAGTCAGACTTGGCGAGCTTAAACGACATACTGTGAAAAAATAGGATAGTTTTGGTGCGACCCTAAAACGTCTGAGCTGTAAGAACCTTAATTTTAAGATTAAAAGTCTTAAATACACCCAGATTTTTAATGTCATGGTCATTTTATCTCTTGACATTTTTTCATTGCTTTCTTGTACTGAACAGATTTTGAGAAATCTGTTAGTGTGATTCATTTGTTTATTCACTTGTTCAATTGAGCAACCTGGGTGTTATTACACCAGCTTTTTTTATATTCTATTTTAAGATGCACCTGTAAGTAAAGTAAAATGTCTACCATACAGGAATAAAAAGTCTCAAATTTAAAGATACTTGCAGAAACTCTAAAATAAGCCAGATAAGTGTATCTTACCACCCAACACATCATAAGGAGGACGGAAAACTAAGTAAAAGAAATTTCCAATCTTATAATTAGAGAAGTACTTCAAGATTGGGCTGGTCAGGGGTCACTTAGTCCAAACAGCGCCTTATCCGAAGGCGCTGTAGGGAAAACGTCTTCTGTTCCACCATCACAGGTCTGAATGTGCCATTTTACAGATTCTACACTTACCTTAGCTAGGAATGTGTGTTTTGAGGTGTGGCAAGGACTGAGCTTTCAGGCAACAAACACTACATGTGGGTCTAATGGGAAATGAAGGGTGAATATGTGGAAAAGCATGTCATGCACACTGTTTAGTACAGTGGGGGATCTGTGATGCTGTGGGCCTCTTTCTCTTCCTGAGATGTTGAAATAGAGATTTGTTGTGGAGGCAGCTTTAAGGGGTAAAAATAAATAAATAAATCTGTGTTTTTAAAGATATGACCTCGTGAGCTTTCAAAGTTTTAAAAAAAAATTATTGACACTTGTAATGATGGAATTTTATAAAGTTTATATATTTTACAACTGTCTTATAAATAATTTCTTATTGCTTATTTATATTATTGTCTTTTTAAACACCTATAACAACTATTTGAGTTGAGCTGAAGAGAAGATGGTATTAGAAGACCTAGTATGAAATTGTAATGCTCCAAGATAGTGCTCTAGTCTTGTTCTCGAAAACTAGGAAATGGTAGAAGAAGACTGTGTGCTAAATACTTTTCAGTTGGCAGGGGTGCAAGTAAATGTGACACTAATGATGTTGTAAAAAGTGAACATAGTGAGCCTATTTTTAACTACTAAATAACTACTCAAATTCAAGGTCTGAAGTTTAAAAGGTATCCAGTGTGATATTATTGCTAATGAAATAAATGATTCATTAATTCAGTGTGTGTGTGTGTGTGTGTGTGTGTGTGTGTGTGTGTGTGTGTGTGTGTGTGTGTGTGTAGGCGTGAGTGTGTGTATGTAGATGGGAAGATATGCATTTTGTTATATATATAAGTGAGATTTTTTCATGT
>CAEFZX010004906.1:0-75658 GCA_903066825.1 Alfaro cultratus | reverse complement strand
CGTTGTGTTCTCCTCACATTTATACAGTGAAACAAATATACCCAAATATTATGCTGGGGAAAAAAACAATATATTATACACATGTTTAAGCTGGCTCAGCCAGTACTTTACCACAGAAAAAAAGAAGTTGAAAACTGGGTTTTAGCTGGCTACACAGTGTTATTGTCTTTAGTTTTAAGGCGTCAAGTTTCTGTTGAGTTAAGCTGCGAAAGCAACTGGCACTTCCTTGGCTAATGTAATTAGCTAACAGCTAATACTAGGTGAAATTAAAAATTATTTTTTTCAATCTGAAAACTGAACATGCCTAATTTACAGTTTTCTATGTACTCTTTCATAGTTTGAAAAGTTTAGAACATTCAGAAATATTCCTTCTACAAAAGTAAAGCACTCCTGCATTTACCTCAGAAATGTGAACTTGTGAATGTGTGCGAAATTGCTCTTCTTCGTGCACACATTGACATTAGTTTACAATATTATAATCATAATTTACTCTAATCCACAATTTAACTTAACCAAGTCATTTTATTGTCAAAACAATGAAATGGCAAACATCAAAGCTACGTTGGCACAATTTTAAACTCCATATTTGTTCATAAAGTCAATATTTTACAGTGTTGCAGCTGCATTTAGAATATAATTGAATCAAATTATTTCTCCCCCAAACCAATTAAAGAAGTAATAAAAAAAACTATATTGCATAGATTTATCACACATTTTTCATGTTTAATTTTAAAGATTATAAGAAGTCAAAAACTAAAATAAATGTTAATGTTACTGTAACATTGTTATAGTAGCATTAAAATAATATTAATAGTAGTAGTTGTAATTATTATTGTTATTATTAGTCTTTTCTTACATACGGATCTAATAAAAAAATTTTTTTCCATCGGCAAAGTGAAAAATCACACTTTATCCCTCAGAGTGAACCGTCGCTCACAATAGACAATCTCCGAATGAATCTAGACAGCGTGCTTAGCCGTGACCGAGAGAGAGAGAGAGAGAGAGAGAGAGAGAGAGAGGGGAAAAGGCGTTTCCACGTTTCTTCAGCCGGTCACACAGTACCAGACTTCAGCGCGCGCAGATTCTCCGAGAGATCACGACCAAACCCGAACCTGACATTCCTCCGTTATCACCTCCAGCTCAGGCTGACAGCTGACCTGACCCGTGTCCCCTTCACGGCAACGGCTCCCTCTGACTTAAAAAAAAAAAAAAAAAAGGAACATTGACCCATCACTCGAAACCGTAGAACCGAACCAGACTAGGTGGGCTTAACTCCCCTCACCCCTCCCCAGCACCGTCTGAGGCCGACACCGACACATTCCGAGGAAAACCTTTCGCCCAGCTGCTCCCCTCATCTCTCTGCCTTGTCTGTAGCCGACTCGTTTCGCTGCGCCCGGGGTGAGTACATCTCCCTTCGCTCTGCTTTCATTCCCGCTTCGGGGTTGTGACTTTAAAACGCGGCTCTCTGGAGCGTCCTCCATTCATTTGTCTGAGTCGAACCGGCTCCTTCATTGATGGACACGATTCGCCTCTCCGCGTGCATGATGTCGATGGGGAAGAATACTTCACATTCACTCTGGAAAATGTAGTTTCCAGTGTGTTTCTACCAAATATGATACACGTGTCATATAATTTAGATAAAGGACATTTCCTTTCCTCAGTATACAGTTGATTTTTACAATTGCGTGGCAAATTGGGTTTTCCCCCCACATTCCCCTGGGGGCTTTCAGTCCATCAGCAGTTAAAGTGATTGCATTGGGATCGTTGAGGCTGCTGGTTCACATGTATCCAGTGTCCTTTCATTTCCCAGCGTCCTCATGGTATTGCTATTCTGACTGCCCAGCCAATAGCATTTATTATGTTCTACAGCTGAACCACAACAAGTTACAATATTACATAACTCTTATAAGTTGGTGTTTAATCTGTTTATGGTCTCTCCAGTTGTTTTGAACCGAAGTGTCTAAAGTATTGCGACTGCAATAATAACCCTCTGGTGGCTGGCAATTTGAGTATGAGTGGATGGGGATGGATATTTTTCTTTTTTTCTTTTTTTATGAATGGATGGGAGTTCACAGCCAATAGGGAAGAGTGGGAATTATTCTCCCCAGCTGAAGCGCTACACTTTATGAGCCTGTATTCCTGTATTACCTCCATATATATTTTCACATGCATCTGTAGGATAGTGAGCTAACATGGAGTAAAAATGCAGTAGTTTCACAATATGTCACCGCTTAAACCAAAATGTACAACTTTTGTTTTGTAATTGTTTTTATACAAAACAGAAAAGCAATGATTATTCCTACTGCTGCTAAAACAATTCAACATGTTAATTATTACATTTTATATAGTGTAATGTAAGTATAATTGGTAGTTTCAGCTGTTACAACTATGAAATTATATAAATTATATCAGTTTTTGGTCTTTAGACTGTAACAGGTATTTAAGCTGGTTGGGTACATGAGCAAGTTGACTTATTTGCTTATTTCTATCATTTCATTTATTTCTAATACTGTGTAGAAAAGGCTTGCGTACTTTAAAGAAAAATTTGCAGAATGTGCCAATTTTTATTTTATCCGATTAACCAATTAATTGTTAGATTAATTGAATACTAAAATAATTGTTAGTTGCAGCCTGTTGATTGCAGTGGAGGTGAACAATTCGGAGGCAGTCTTCCTCCTTCGCTATTCTGTCCACTTTGGATTCAATGGGATTGAAACAAGCCCACAGCATGTTGGTGCAACAACCGTTCTTGATAGTTGGCGCAAAGTTTCTAGCTTCCAGTGCCTCACCTCGACCACACCAAATGTACTTAGCGGTCCAATAGATCTTAAATTTTTGTCATGTTTAAGCTTTGCCTCGTACATGTGACCAGCTGCAATTTTCAGTTGCGTTCCCTTAAGGTTTCCCTTATACAAAAACAGAACCTTCGATTTTCTAAAGAAAAAAAAGACATTAATTACCATGAAAACAAGCACCGCTGATATATTTTTGTGTACGTTCTACCTCAAAACCATTTGAATGTGTTGGAAGTCTTTTTTAGGAGTGTTAGAGAAAGGGTCTCAACAAGCTTTATGAACTTTGCATTAAAAGGTCATCTTTCAGGACGAAGCAGGGTTATAGATCGAACGGACCAAGTCTCGATCCTTTCAGAAATGTGTTTGCCGTTTTGTGTGTGTGAGCCTTGACTCAGCTATTTGGGAGCTTGTCTCCTCTCTGTGATATTCATCGATCCGTCTGCTTAAACAGAGGGGGGAGAAAAAAATCTGGGCAGCACAGCAGAAATGTGCTTCCTCTCTCGGGTTCACTTCCTCTGTGTGTGTGTGTGTGTGTGTGTGTGGATTTGTGTGTGTGCGTGTGTGTGTGTGTGGTTTCGGATGCCCCCTCCCCATCCCCTTCTCTTCCCTCCCACCACCACCAAAGCGGCCGCGGCCGCCGGGGGAATGTTTGTGGTTGACTGTTTGCAGGCTCAGAGTCAAACACAGATTTCGGAAGATCAGTGTTAAACTGGTGGGGCTCAAAAGAGTCAAAACAAAAGAGGAAATGCGTCAGTCATTTTCTTTTTTTTCTTGTGACTAGGACTTCAAGTGCCTGGTCTGCAAGCTGCTTGTTGACCCACATTTAGACTTAAGATAACTTCACCATAGCCACAAGACAAGGAAATAAAACAAACTTTGTTGGCATCCTTCCTCGTATTATTTATACCATTAAAGGAAGACGTTGCTCACAGTAAGCTGAAACCCATTTAGTTACTGCATTTTTTTTTCAAAATTTTTACCAAAGCTGACTCACCAGAGATAATTAGGGTCACTTCTGCAACCACAGAAAATGAGGAATTGAAAGGTGGGTTAGTAAAAAAGAAAAAAAAAAACCTGTACTTTCAATATAAAAAGAAAATGTACCATTTCGTCTCAGAGTTGAGTGCATTACCAACACCAAATAATAACTTGTATTCTTAGAACTGAAATAAAATAGGTTACCTGTGTATAACTACAACTAGATCCTATCATCATGTCAAAGCATAATGCATCGGGAGCTGCTCAAAAAGGAATAGTAAAGGGAGGCTCGGTCAAAGTCAACTGACTTTATTGAAGCTCTGTTAAGAAAAATGTACTTAAGCATTGAAAGAAAACAATGACAGTGAATATGACCAGTCATACCTTGAACACCTTGCTAGTCCATCCTGCAGAGTAAAGACTGTTAGTAAAGATTAGGGTTGGGTGTTTCTAAGAACCTCACAATTCAGTGGCAGATTTTTAGGCCACAATTCGATTCAATAATTATATCAATATTGATTTAAATACTTTGCGAAACACGTTGATCTTTGATTTAACCATTAAACATATGAGGTAATGATGACTAAAATCTTCACACAAACATGTTGTAGTTGTACAGTCGACCCCTGTGGTATTCAGCTGCTCATGAGATTGACCGTAGACATTTATATGTCTTTTACTTTTGTCTAGACCCTATTTGAGTTTTGGAAATGTAATAAACTGTTTTCCGCGCTCTACATGCTCTGGGTTATGAGATTGACAAAGTTTAACAATATTTTGCGCTTGTTTTCCACCAAATCACTTTGAGCTCAGCACATTGGTAATGATAACTCTCAACACTTTGTCAGAGAGGTTCAATTCCTCTAGAAAAGGGGCATTTACTTTGGGACAAATTACGACCGCTGATTGGTCAGTTGCTGGCAAACCCACTGGATTGATTTGACAGGTGGGTGTCAAGTCAATTCCACTCATGAAAGTTGGACATCGGAATAAATAACTTCTAAACACATCTCTGTGCATTAGTGACGAAAACGAGAAAGATATTGATGAGGCACCGGCAGCAAAGGATTCACTTTCACGTTGATCAAAGTGGACATGCAATTGTAAATATGCACCATCAACGCCTTCATGATAATTGCAAAAATGTGTCCATCTTGTGGCCTTTTTTCTGGACATTTGGGTAAGTCTGTTCATCTACGGAGAGTGAACCTACTGTACTCTATTCTCCGGTTCTTAGGTTGCTTAGATTGAATCTAAAAATGTCTCTTGTCTCCAATTTACAATTTGAGTGTCAGGAGAACCTGATATTTGGAAAAGCCTTCACATCACCATGGTATCTGCCATGCGATATTCAGTGAAACCTAGCCTCAGCCGGATTCAACAACAAAGGATGTCATCACAGAACACAAGGTAATTATAGTCACATCATTAATGAAGACCCACAGAGATCTTTGTGATCTTAAAGGATGTTCTTGGATATCATGGATCGTCTAACAGGTCCACTGATGTGCAGCCTGGTCTCCCAGGAAGATATGAATTACAGAGAGTCAACGTCACTGTGGGGTGTTACATGTTTCCTTGGACTGCTCTGAACTATGTTTCACATTGCTGTATAGCATGCAGAGATGACAGAATATGTTTCACCATATCAAAATATATTGGCAAATATTATTATATTATTATTGTGTCCCTACAAAGTGATGCTGTATGCATTTATTGCAGAATAGTGTGCATATATTGGGATAAAGGGTGTACAATTCACAGTGGTAAAGGTACATTAGTTTTAGTAAAGGAATTAAACTATCTTAAGATTGTTTGCTACACAAATGGAGATCACAAATATGTACTTTGTATTAGTCATAAAACAACATCAAAACACACTTAAGCTTGTGTTTTCAGTACGACAAGGGGTATAAATACCTTTGCAAGGCACTGTGCAGATAAAGAGAGTAGTGACTTCTGCTCTTGGGAGAGCTGAGCTCCATGGGTCTGATGTCCCAGTCATTTGGGTCACTGGAAGTGATACCGCCTGCAGGACAGAGTCTGTGTGGGCAAGAGTGAAAACCAGCACCGAGAGCCAGGCTTACCGCCCCCGCTGAAGTAAAAATGTCTATAGCCAACTCTTATTTGTTGTGTTTAAGCATATCCAGAGGGGTGGACATTCTTCTTGTGGCCAAACAGGAAGTGATCCTCCCCTCCCCACCTCCCTGTTACATCACTGCTTGGTTGCAGTTTTTAAGTACCTGCCATATTTGATGTTTTCCCACTTGCAATGAACAACAAGAATCTAAATTTATCATTTATGTGAGCTAAAAATAAAGATTTACCTTATTTCAGTGTGTATCTGAAACATGTGCAGTGATTTATTGTAAACCGCCACAGAGGTTAAGCCTTTCCCTCTGATGCTTGTGCAGATTTAATCCCTCTGGCAACTGCTCATGATCTCTCGTCATCTGCATGTTTTTGTTTCTTCTGCTGTTGTAGAGCTCCAGTTTGTTGACTAGGTTTGGAAAAGTTCTGCATTGTTTATACATATATTTTTTTGTGATTGGTTTTTCATGTACTGAGTGAGAAGCAAATGTCCAGCATGAGGACAGCTGTGGAATCATTCCATAAAGCCAATCTGTCTGTATTTCACATTGGCCAAAATAGTGGATAAAATGTCCCAAACACGCAGACTGGCTGAACAACACAAACAGCATTGAAAATGCACTGTACTTTCACACACACGCACACACACAACGATTGCACGATTTGATTTAGGACACTCGTCTTTCCCCCCGGTGGGCATAATCTGCTCTGCAGCTTGCCTCTGAATGAAACGCCTCACTGGGCCTGATTGGATTTGATAAGACCTGATTCAACTGAGGCAGGAGGGAAAGGACGCAAATACATGCTTGCATTGTGCTTGCAAGTGTGTATGTGTGTGTGTGTCTCTTTTAGATGCTACAGGATATTATCAGGGGTCAGCTCAAGGTGTTAGCCGCTTGCCTATCTTTCACACACACACACACACACACACACACACACACACGCTCAAATACGTTCCGCACGTTAATGTCTGACAGCATGGACCAAAATTCTCCAAAATCAGCAATGTTACAAACTAAATTCAAATAATAATAGTAATGTTTTTAAAAAGTTGGTTTTGTTCAGTTGTCAGCCCCAGTTCAACTAAAGTGCCGGCATCCCTCTTAGTGCTGGTTATATAATGGATGTCACATCTGCTACTGACTTTTTTTTTTTCCCCCTCACTGACCTGCATGTTGCTCTCCATTCACTTAGCTACGTTGAGGTATTAATATCAACAGGAAAACAGTCACCAGGGAGCCTCGTCTTCTATTTTTAACATGCTGGAAGCGAAACACAATGACTTCCACTGCATACCTTTTCTATCATGTCTTGCGCTGACAGGAAGTTAATTTACGTTCCAGTGGCAAGATGAAGTCATTGAAACAACTGAAAAGCGCAGGTGCAGAAAAAGCATGAGTGATAACAGATTCTGCTGTAATTATATGGTATTTATTAGCAGAAATGATGTTCGCTAAAAAGCTAACATTGCTAACATGAGGTTTAGCATTGTTAACCTCATGCTGTGCTAATCATGACATGCTTAAAACTACTTTACCATCGATTTTGTTAATAATTATAAACATTTGGATGAAGTTAAAATACTAATTTATTCCCAGATGAAAATGATTTTCTTTTTTCCGTTTTCTGCTGGGTGCCATTTTAATTAATTCTCCCTTAGTAACATGACACAGTAACATTAGATACCACATTTCAAATACACTTTGTACTGTATTAAGTTAATTTCAAATATGTCTCTCAAAAAGAGGCAAAGGATTCAAGAGCTTAAATATGATGACTTTTCTTTTACACATATTTAAGGGTAAACTCACATTATGACAAAACTACTACAATTATTTTGCAGAACACTTCTACACCTTTAATCCCAAAACCGCACACTATTCAGAATGGTAGCCCATCTAAAATCACATATGCTTGAAAAATGCGACAGGACTTGATTTTCCAGAGAAATCGCTTACTTCCATGGCATTTAGACTGGTTTAACATTCATTTTCAATATGCAAGATATTAAAGAGAGTTTAAAGCAGCTTAAAGTTAGTTATTCAGTTTTTCATCTATAAGGTTGCATACATACTTCACAAACTTAGATTTAGGGCTTAAACAATAACATTTGACGTTATTTCTGCTGACCTACAATGACTTAATGCAATGAGTAAAGTAAGGAAGCTATTGCAATGTATTAATGTATCTAAAATTAAGGCCCGAAAATGTCTTAAATTCATAAACAAATGTAGGTTGTCCTTAGGTCTGTTAATCACATATACATCGTGGGGTTTTTTTCTTGCAGCATGAGCTGCTAATATACCCTCGCTAGCTACCTATATAGCAAGTTTTTTTTACATCTATCATCAATAAGTGGAAATTTATCTCCATTTAGCTAGATGATGCTCATTTTCACCACTTGCTCACTTCTGTTGCCAACCTATAAGAGGCTAAGTTCATTCTGTGCAAAGGTCGTTGGACACTTAAACAGGTTAAAGTTACAGAGAGCCATATACAGTGTGAGAAGCACAAAGTTACTGCCAAGAGCAACAAACAGATCCCAGAAATGTCACAGTGTTTGCTATGCCTGATTGTTAACAGCAGGTTATCCAGTCATCCCTATCTTAAAAAGTCTTAAATTTGACTTGCTAAAACTTGCGGGTCACTTGCAGATGTTTTTAGCTGCCTCATTGCGTCGTGGTAGCCACTTCTCCAACAGTCTTATCTCTGGTCATAATATTTATTCCATGACCCATCATCTGCCCTTTGTAGAACCCCCACTCTAACTCTTATCAACGATTTTTTTGCAGTTCATTAGCAATTTATGCTAATGGTTCCTTAACCATTAATGTTTCAATGCTTTAACCAACATTATTAATACCACTATAAACTACAACACGCTCACTAAATATGTGCACAAACGTGTGCGTTTGTGTCTTAGACAACTTTTTGGCCAGTCTTTGTCATCGTAACAGATGACGAGCCAGCATGCGGCACAGTGGAGAATCTTGCAGTGCCCATAGTGGTGGGGGGCCGCGTCTTTGCACTTCTTCATCTGCTTGTTGGATGATGATGTTGAATCTTTGTGTCTGTATTTGTGTGTGCCAGTGTGTGTGTGTGATTGTGAGTGAAGGTTGGGGTGTGGGTGGAAAGCATGGCTTTGGAACAGTTGGACTTGATGAGCAATGCATGCACTGATGGGACTCTTTGTGTTGGTGAGGTGATTCAGAGCTGTGGCCGCTTATTTCTGGTGCTCTGAATTGGACGTGATCCGTACCAAATGTTTGCATGGTTTCACTAACAGCATTTGTTTTCTGCTCCACGCAGCTGTCTCAGCTAGGAGCGACCATCCATGTCGACGGGGAACATTTGCTTTCTGAAATAACGTGTTAAAAGTCCGTATGTGCGAGTTCATTTTGCGAGTTCATTTATGGTATGGGTTGGAAACAAAACATGCAATGAAACACACCAGCATCTAAACACACATGCTCTCAGCGTCTCAACGCTTCAGTACAAATTCAGGCGTCAAACCTGTTCGACGTTGTTTATATAACCCTCAGGGGACCCGAGTGCCCACATAGCAGTCGAGGTATGGCGCCTTGCACTAATGCATTGTACTGTCACACAAAGACCCGCCTGGAAGCTTTTATGTAACGCCCCGCACCAAGATTTCTGAGAAATCAAATGCAAGGTGGGCTCCAAGCAGCAACCCTAACCACATCTGCTCTTGTTGTTTTCTTACATGCAGTCTGAACCCATCTTTTAGAGCATCTGGGCGTCAATGGGTTATGTGAGATTCTCTGAAAGCATCAAAAGAAAATCATTCAGTAAGTGCACAGAGCCTGTCTGTCTGTAGAAAACATGTCTCTAAATCAGACTTAGTCTAGTTTTCATCTGGACATATGAATGTAGACACACTCAGGCACTAAAAGTCCTAACTTATTGCTTTTTGGGCTGTGGGTTCAAACCACAGGATCTGGTATATCACACATCCACGGAGATAACATGTAAACTCACCTGCGATAGGATAGAAACTATTCAATTGTTACATGTTTAAATATGAAAATGAAATTGTTTGTATTTGATGTTTATGCAGACCTATAAACTCACAAAATATTACATTATAAGCCCTGGTCGCAGAAGTCTGTGGAAAATCTGTGGAAATCTGAATCAGTGCAACAGGTACTTCTGTTGCACTGATTCTATTACGAATAAATCTTTGCTAACTAAGCTAAATGGAAAGCGTCACTCAGTTTCCAAACAGAAGAGGCATTTCTCAGATTTGTTTAACAGTTTAAGTGTCCTTCCAGCAGTAAAATATTTGAGAAGACTTTATTGTGTGCACGCCATCACTGCTAAAACCCTTTCAGTCATCACAGCCATGCGTCACTGCTTTATACTGCACACTTTATCACAGAGGTTTAGACAAAATAAATATTGAGAGGCTGTCCATGTTAGGAGAAAAAGCAAACACTCATCCAGAATGAGAAGAAAATGGTCAATACTTCCACTGTTTCCCTTGTTCCGTAGCTCCTGGGCTGACATCAGGGAGCCGTGTAGCTAAAACAAATAGGAGTTCAAGGCTTGTATTACATGAGCTGTAATTGAATTTGAGCAATTGTGGTGATGAAAGTTGCTTTTTACCCATGCTGGTAATTACTGCTGGGAGACAGAGCATAGAGCTTTGCTGGTTGCTAAGGCAGGTTTGGTTACTAAGAAACTAATTACAAATGTGTCAAATTATTGCTGCTGGTGCTTTCCAGAGTTACCATGATACAGTGGGGACGATGAAGTGAAAAGAACTGCAAAATGCCTTAAGGTTTTGCTGTGCGTGTTTATCTCCAGAGCGATGGACTTTGTTGGTTCATTAGTCTCTTGCTCAGGGTCAGAATCCAGATCTTCATCACATCCTTGTCAATCAACAGGTCGCCCGCACATTAGACCAGAAATGTTGTTCTGCCAACAGAAGCAGTCGTTTAACTGAGTTATTACCACGGCAACATCAAGGATACCAAGCTGGACTGTCTCGCAGGGAATTCATCTAAAGTTGGGTTGTTACAGAAATCCATAAAGAGAGGCTGTGATGTGCATGTGAAGTGCGGCTGCTACCTGATGCGGGATGATGGACGGAGTTTCATTTCCTGTGAACAGTACCTACCTTCCTCCCCCGGTGCCGGTGCGCTCAATCCGCTAATGGAGCAACAGGGAGGACTGAGTGACGGCGGCAAGAGAGACAGTGTAATAAAGGAGCGCAGGTTTTTGAGTCTTGCCTGGAGTCTAACACAGACTGAAGAAGTTGTTTAATCTCTAATGGACTCTTAGGGGGTCTGTGAATGTGTGTGTGTGTTCGGCCGCTTCCCCTTACAGTCCCTGATCGTTTGACTCCACTCCGCTGCAAGTGTGTCTGTGCGCGCCTTTCCCTCTCCCCATTCAGCAACCAATGATGACTCATACTAGCACCCCTCCGCCCCACATCCTTCTCTTCTTCCTCGCCGTCCTGTTTTTGTCGCCTCCTCTTCCTCTCTTCCTTGTTCCCGTTCCTCCTCTTTCAGAGGCTCAGAGCAGCAGATGTGCCTTGGGCTGGTTACCGTACATGAAAACTTTGGGTGTGGAGGTAGTAACGGCCCACGTCTTTTAGATTTTGTTAGTCACTGACAAATAAGTGGTTATTATTGTGCAATTAATAACTGTTTACAGTGTTAAAGGTCTTCATTTTGTTGCTGGCTCAATAGAAACAAATAATGAAACAAATAATAGGCAAAAGTGGCAGGTAGTTCAAAGTAACTGCTTTGTCTTGGGTGTCATATGTTTGCAAGATTTTTCAAAATGCTGATTTTTCAACTATATTAAAAGACAGCGTCTCTTTCGCAACTTGTCCAAATCAAAGTTATAGCGCTCATTTTAATTTCATGTTATTAATTGATTTCTTGGTTGTTACTCTTATTAAGCTAGTTAAAAACTACAGTTTGTTAAACACTCAACGTATAGTTCTACTATACTGCCAGATAGCGTGACTATTTTTCCAACTATTATTTGCTTGTATATTTAGTTGGTGCATTTGGTAATGTTTTGCTTAAATGTTTATCATAATGATTTTTGCAAAAGTAGGAATTACTGTTGTATCTGTTTTAAATCAAAGCGGTTAGGTCATGTTACAGGTTTTTGTTTTCAGTTACTCTGTGGTGGTTTTATGGAAGGGAAGGGTATCATTATATTGTGTGAGTTTCATTCTCCAAAACAACTTTCCCCCCCCCTGCTTTTAAAGGTGTAGCTCAAAGCTCTCCATAAAATGTCAATGGTTGTATGCTGTGTTTGCAAAACAGTTAACCAGCAGATACAGTCCAAACACGAAGACGTTGAGAAGAAAAATCTTGGCTCCCTTCGCCTCTCTTCTTGCAGAGATGGAAAGTACAACAAAGGCAGCTTTTCCTCCTCCCAGTTCTGTGCTGCTTCCAACTCCTCCACCTCCTCTACTAACTCCTTCTTGTCTCGCAGCAGAGCTGCACGGTTGCAGACGGCACTCTTTATCAGCTTTCCATAGGGGATGCAAATCTGTGTTCAACAAGTTCATTTCTGCTGTTTTCGTGATGTGTGATTGTGCATCGAACAGTGGTGCTGATATTTGTGTATGGCTTAAGTTATGTGTGGGTGTGTTATCTGTGCATCTCTGCAATCTGTCATGTGGAATGTTACAGGCATGGGTGCATGGCCTATTTCCCTACATGTGTGTGTGTGAATTGTGTATGTGTGTGTGTGTCTACAGCTGTGGCTTCTGCCCTCTGTGTAAAGCGAGGTTATGGCATCCTGTTCCTCTTCCTCGCTGCCTCTCCATCTGGAGTTGATCCAGCCTCAGTAAACTCTGCTTTACAGTGGGATACAGCTCCATTATCACAGCAGAGAGCGTGGGCATCCGGACTAAGGCTTGTTGTGTTACTGCGTGGATGTGTGTGTGTGTGTCTTCTTGTTAGTGCTGTTTAATTTAACAAACTGGCATAACTTATTTTTTGTTAACAATTTTGCTATTGTGTTTTATTTGTTTATTTATTTATTTTTTTAAAAACTACAAAATAAAATTTATTTGCTGTGCCTCAGGGTTCTCCCATAAACAGCTGACTAAAAATACAGACTATAGGATAAAGACTACTCATTAAAAAGGTCATTCTATTGACCTTTTGCAACTCCATCACCTAATCATGTTGAGCCGCCATGATGGATGGTGGACAGCCTACCTGCTTTTTCGGGCCTACTAGACTTTCCTCATCAAAATGTACATTAAAATGACAAGTTTGCTTAGCGTCATTGTCCGTTTATGCAACCAACCGCACAGCATCTATGACCATTATGTCAGTAAAATCAGCTTTATAAAAGCTATTCTAGGTGACCAACTACTTTACAGGAGTTAGCGTGCTGCATCTTATTGTTTTGACGTCCATCATGGCGGAGTGCATCGCTTTCCGAAGAGCTTAAAGTCTCGTTTAAAGGGTCAGTGCCAAATTCAGAATAAACACTATTGAAAACTAACCATACATGAATGCAGCAACAAGTAAACAGGACCAGTCATGTCAGAGAGGATGTGATTTACCATTAAGCTGCTGTCATAGCATATCATATTTTGCCATGTATGCTAGTATATTGGGGAAAAAAGATGTTATTTGGCTCTCAACAAGACGAAATGATGCGTATTTACCGGAACATCAGCCCTGGTCATGTCTGTAAAGCACAGTTTTGATGTGTTTATGTTCTGAGTAGTTCATGTATACTAGTATCTATGCTGTGGAAGAGTTGAGGTACAGGTGTGGTGGAATTTCAAAAAATTTCAAAAAATCTTGTGGCAGCCTGGCCAACGTGATGATCAAGCTTCATTTTTGGCTACAGTTTCAAAAGCATTGTAATGCGGGCGTTTTTCTGTCATTATGTCTTCCTTTGGCATAGAAAGGAAGATACTTTATGGCTTTAGGATCATTTCTTGCCTTTAGCTAGCTAACTGGCTGCTTGCAGCTAAAATTTGGTATTGAATTTGTCATTTTGTTTTAAAAAATAGTAGAACTTGTAGTTGTCTTATGAGATAATATGCTTGAATAAAAAGGTTTTTTTTCTGGCGGCGTCCTGTTAGTTGCAGTAACAAGGGACTTCATCTTTATTTTTCTGCTAAAGAGGAAGCGACTGCGGCTAAAAATCAAGCAGATTATACGAAGTTTGAAGTTTCTTATGAGGCACAATACACATGTTTGGGTCCGTTTCCATCTCAGTTCTGGCAACCGAAACAGCAGCTGCCTTAAAGACGCCGATACACGGCCGGAACGAACCCTGGGATAGCAGGCTAACACCCGTGCTAACGCGTCACATATGCCTCAGGTTTGTCAGTGCTACCTGCCAGCAGCGTTCTGTCGAAGGCGAAATGTTCACACGTCGATGTTGGCGCGGAGGCAGCGACAACGTGGGCCTGTGCAGGTGTCTGTCAGGTACAGATGTGAGCCTGACAATGAAAACACAGATGGGGGAGGAGGCGATTTGGTTATGAAGATAACGAAGTGTCGTTTGGGATAAATAGTATCTCGATTCTGCCACAGCACCTTTCCATTAACAATAGGAACAGAGCATCATTGATTTGTGAATTAAATTATTTTTTTTAGCAAAGTATAGCGTGAGCACACTCTGCAAACAGCAAAAGTGGGTGTAATAAAGCATTGTTTTGCATGTCTATAAAAGTGATTTTGACTCTTTGTGTGTTTGGCTTGGCTCAGCATTCATTTCTATGTCTTTGCATATTACTGAGGGAAGAAGAGGAAGTACAGAGTACAGCAATGCTGCTGTTTTTTTTTTTTTGTTTTTTTTTTTACAGAGCATAAGAAGTGGTGTTACTTACAGAGAAGGCTTTGGTCTCTTCGGTCAGCCATACTTTGATTGTTTCCTGCTGCTGAAAAGGTCAACACATTCATTACAAGAGGCAGCGATCTTGTTCGGCTTTTATTTCAAAGGTTCCAAAAGACAGCTGAAAACCTTTGAGCTGTTACAACCACACAGCTCAGACAGGAGTCAATTTAAAAGAACAGAGCTGGGAATTGAGCATTCGCGCTTTTGTGGTCAACCTCACGAAAAAGTAACTTTTTTGTTGTTGTATTTTTTGAAATCTAAAATGTAAAAATGAGTCATTGCAATTATTTTTTCTGCAAGATTTGTTTGTTTCAAACAGACACCAGAGTTCCTAGTTCGAAAATCAGTCTTCTCTAAACATAGACTGGTGAGATCACGCGAGTATCACTATGAAGGGGAAAATAAATAAAAAAACGGTGGAGTGAATGAGAAGGAAGGGAGAAAGAAGGTGTTATAGATGTTTGAGGCGGAGGAAGGAAAGTGCCGAAAATGAATTGGGTTGTTGAGACGAGGCGTTGGAAAGGATGTGAAAAGAGAAAATGGTGCAACATGTTTTCTCTCTCTTTTTTTTTATCCTCGTCTTTCCTGTAGGATGATCTCACCTGAACACATTTAACTATTTTTTTCCTCATCCAATCCCTATCAGAAAAGGACAGTTGTTCATTCTCTGGGAAATATTTTAAAAACCAAGATATGATCGTCACTTTAAAGCTAATGTCCCTTCATCTTATTTGTCTCTTTAATATTAAAATTGGGCAAATTGTTAACTACATGAATTATATTAGAGATTTTTTTTATTTTCTGAAAGACCAACAGTGCATCAAACAGAAGCAGCTGGTATGTCATTAAAATAAGATTTTTTTTATATAGAAATCCATCAGAATTAAGAACATACATACATGTTTCTGTACATGTTTGCACTTCTGTCTTATTTTCTGATACTCAGCTTGTAAAACTACACTACTACACTTTCATGAACCCTCAGATTAAACCCAATGAAGCTTTTAATTCCATAATTAGGTTCTGAAGTGGAAAAGGCAGCTCCTGCTCAGCTTCCTGGACATGATTTAACTCGTCTTCAACCGTTTCCTCTTCCATGCTGTGAACTTTGACCCCTAGAGGAAATGAACCGGTGTTAGAATGACATGCTCTCTCATCTGGAGCTCATCTCCTCCTCGTTAGGAGAGGGCCGTAGACGCGACTCAAACCCAAGTCACAGCTCTGTTCAGTGAGACGATCCTCTATAACACCTCGGTACTGATCGTTTTTTTTTTTCCTTCCCAACTTCTAACACACCTGTTCTCACACACACACACACCTAGCCCCACTGTCATCAGATGATCTTCAGAATTCATCTTGATTTTTCTGATTTCTGGCCGTCCTGTGAAGCCGTCTGACAGCGTTTCACCGCAGGCTCGCTGTGTCCCAACATTTGCAGCTCTTAATTAGATTTACTGCATGACTACCTGACCACCTGTTTCTTTGGCTCTCTTTCTGGCTAAGAGAAACACTTTAAGCGGCACAATTCTCAGTAGCTATTTATTCGTGTCAGAGTTATGTTTTTTTGCAGCTTCACAGCAGAAGCAAAATAAATCTCAATAAACTAGAAGCGTCAAAGCTTGGCAACTAAAACACATATTCCTCTTGATATATTAAACACTACCATTTGTTTTCATTAAATGGATTATTCTGCCTTTTTTTTTCCCCTATTGATTAAATGTAAAAGTAAGATTTGCCTGAAAGAGGCTGCGATATTTAAGCTAGGAGTAATCATGCTAAAAAAAAATTTTTTAAATCGATGAGCTAAAAACAAAACAACTTAATCTGAATATATTTAAAAGTTTCTGTTTGTCTGATAGTTCTGATATCCCCAAGAGAAAATGTCAGAAAGATTAGTACATGGCATTTCTTAATTACATATTTAAAGAGAATAAGTAGGGGAAAAATGACTGGTAGTGTATTGCACAAAATAACTTTAATAAAGTAAAGTTTCACAGTATGAAATGGCAAATCAGAATGAAGTCTTTTCAGCCCTAACCCTTTATCAGAGAAAATGATTGTAGGCTAGCTACCAAAAAAGCAAACTCAGGTCTGCCTGCAAACCTACGTTCTGGTTTGGTTGAAGTGAACTCTGGCGCAGTTTGAATGCCAAGTGGACCGGAGACCGCTCCAAAAGCAGGAAGTGGACGATAGAGGACGGCATTCTGGGTAAATGCACACAAAACAAACACGGGAGTTTAGCGCGGGGCTTGTGATCTTTTGCCAAAGACTAAAAGGAAATCCTGCAACTGCTAAAATATCACGCCACTCCATTTTTGTCTACATTTTGTGAAGAAGGAAATTGCATTACAGCCTTTGCCATGAGTCTCCTCTTGATGTATATTTGAAAAGTAAAAAAGAGAAAGAAGCATAGACAGGACACCAGTCAACACCTGTGAAGTCTGCCTCTACACCTGCAGAAAGGGAGAAAAACAAAACCGAAAAACCACAGCAACATCACTGACAATTTAAGATGTATTTACTGGTAACTGTGGCCCAACATAGAGAGTATCTGAAAATCATCTAAATCCAAACACCTAAACACTGCCTTTGATAGGCAGCACTCCATTAGTTCCCATACTTGTAATTCAAAACTGTACACATTTTATGGCAGTCAATTGGTCATGACTTTCAATTTTAGAAACATTCTAATTATTCTCTTTCAAATCTTGGTAACCAACTTTGTAACATTCTGGAATCTGGATTCTGCTGGGCCTTTTGGTATCAGAGGTCCAAAGAGTTCAATACTTTGAACCAAACATTTTAATCACGAATGCTTCAGTATTTGAAGCCCCCCTCATTTTCTGCAGCATAGTTTCCCCTCTGCCCACAGCATGATGTTTGCATTTTGACATAAATGCTGCCTGGTGTGGTTATTTATTTAGGCCTGCAGGCGCTCAGCGTGCTGCCATTTGTGGCATATTACTCTTGATTGGACCCCGAAAGGCGCAGAGGTGAGAATGTACGTTCAAAAATGGGTTCCCATTTTCTTTGTGGCGTTCCCGCTCACCGCCACGTGTTAATCACAGCAGCATGCCTGCTTAAAAAGCCTGCAGCGCACTTTGTGATTTAAGCTGAGGTAAAGAGGTAAGGAGAAGATATTTTTGACCTAACGTTTAAGAAGACTCAATTCTAACCTTTCTTCCGTGTTTTTCTGGGGATTTTTTTTTTTTACCTAATGTGATGCAATTTGTGAGCTTTCGCCTCAGTGAAAGCTCATGAAGAAATCAGAAAAATAAAAGTTCTAATTTTGTCTCTACACACAATGCCCCTCCCCTCCTCATCCTCTATCCTCCCAGAGGCGCAGAGATATTTTTATCCTCCATAAAGCTCAAACGCTAATGAAGCATTGGCGACACAAATTCATTTCCATGATTTTTTTTCTCCTCCCGCATCTGGCTTCTTCTACCGTAGTTGTGACACAATAAAACCTTCCTACTTTTTTGGCTCTAAACTGTCATCCTGCATGATTCAAGATTACCCTCAGTCTGGTCTTTACATTCCAGCAACAATTGTACGATTGTAAAATATCCTCTTTAATCAGGTATTAGGTCTTAAAAACCTCGAGAGGCGGCGATGTGAGAGGATTCTTTTTGCTTCCTGTCCCTTGCCGTGTTTTGACAGCGTTACGAAACGAGACTCGCATCTCCCCTCTGAAGCAGTTCGACAATTTACTCGAGATAGATTTTTCTCACGAGGGAAATGATGAAAGCTTTTGTCACTCTATGAAGGCACATAGAGACTTTTTTTGACTTCCAAACTACCGTTATTTATCCTTTGGCCGCTGTTGACAGATGTATTTTTGTTCAATGTGATACAATGGTCTGTCACCAACCTTGATGTTTTGCATTTGTTGGCCCTCTGGTTCGACCACATAGCTATCGCATTCCTTGCAGTTCATGTTATCTTTTCTTCGACAATGATCTTGGATTTGGGTTGGGACTCGTTCTATAGCACTAGATTTCTAATATCTAATGTGTATTTTTATGGCCTTGTTTCAGAAAAAAAACTGTTTTCTTTTGGGCTATCCCTCCATTTGTCATTTTGTCCTACACAACTACTTGATATGGCACTTTTTCCATAAAACCTAGAATAATTTGCCAGAGGTATCTTTTTTTTAAGTGGAGTCTTTATCTTTTCATTTCATCCTTCCTTCTTTGGTATGTTCATTCTTTTCTTTTACCATACAATAGTATGTAGGCTTGATGTATAAAAGACAAAGGGACACAGTGCTTTGTTACTAAATGTCAACACTATGACAACTAACAAGGTCAGGAAAAAGGAGAAAGAAGTAGATCAGCTATGCTATCTGGACTTTGACAACCTTAACATGTAGATGCGCTGCAGAATTCAGTGTATTTCGGTTCAGTTTAAGAAAAGGCGACACACATACCGGCTCTCTAACTCATCAGTGGAGCAGGTGTGTAAATTAACTATTCAGATCATCATTTAATAACAATCACAAAGTAAACATCAAGTCTGTAAACATAATACTGTAACTGTATTTTGTGTGGAGAATGGCTGCGTGTTTTTTTGGTCTTGAATCCTCACATTAATGGAGCTGTTGTCAGTCAGTTGCTATGGCAATGGGTCTGTGTAGCAAGAAAAAAGAAGAATGCGAGTGGTTTTGAGTTGTTTTTCTGCATCATTTTTCCTTTGCTGTGGCACACTGCACCAAACTCAGGGTTTTCCCCAGTGTATTATAAGTCTGGCGGGCCACCAGGCTTAGCATTGCTTATTTATTTACTTTTTTTTATGTTTGCATTATTTAAGACTTTTTAGTTGGTGTTCAGATATCAATCTTCCATTCTTCCAATAACACATAATTATCAAGTGATATTTTAATTTTTTCTGTCAATTTTAAACATTTTTTAAGTGAAAAACACGACGGGCTGCTGGATGAATGACTGCAGAGCCACAAGGCCTTAGCAAGCTTTCTGGTTCATCTCCAGCGTTTTACGCACGCGCACAATTTCTGGGTGTAAACAATAACATTCAACGTGCCTATAGCTGCATTTTGCTAAAACACCTCCTCCAACTCCGACTGTTCTTATTGCTTTGAATTTGTGTAAAATCAAAACTCTTGGTGGATGTGAAACTACTTTGAAGCGTAAAATGGTCCTGACTGACTGCTGACTGCATTGCGTTATGAGGTTAGTAACTGAGCGAGATCTTAGCCGCCTGAAAACAGGATAAGGATGGATTAGGGAATTCGACCTGACAGTTGTTAACCTGCTTTAGGCTGACCAGTGCCACAGACGGGTCACTAAGTCATGAGGATTGTTCTAAATAAACTTTGAATAGGGGAAGAACTGTGTCAGACGTGTGAGGAGCTCGGGATTTGGCTCCTGAAATCATAAAGATTAAATAGCTTCTCTTCAGTTTATGAGTTGTTTTTCTTCCTGCATCTATACCCCACATCTGGACTCCCACTTTCTGCCCCTGGCTTTAGTCGTCCAGGCCATCTGGGGTTTTGTAATTCCAACAGAGTTTTTTTTTTTTTTTAAGGGTTTAGATTAATGAGAATGCAGCCTCTGTGATAGGCGTAGCGCTCTCCACTTTCTGCCTTTTCAGCTTTTGGCCCTCACACACAGCAGCTGTTCACATTCACTCAGCCTACAGGCAACCAGAAGAAGGCAACCGAGGCTGGAACTTATACCTTTGATAAAATATAAAGGAAACGCTAAGAAATGTAGAATTTCAACTAATTTTGAAAGTTTTAGTTATCCACAGGTGCATCTCAATTTGTCGCATCGATTATCATTTCTCATGAAAAATATATCATGAGAATTTTGAATTATTGTTGTCGACAAATTTCAATTTGATGTTTAAATGAAAAACCAAACCAACAGTTTTATCGGAATTTTTTTGTACTATTTTCCCCACAGTTTGTCCACATATCAGTAAAATTGGATTAAATACAGTTACTGTGCAGTTAAGTGATGTAAATCAAGCATATTTTGATTTATTTTAACAAACTACAGAACTGTTTTCATTTTGTTCTGTAAGAACTTCATCTGCTCATGTTTGTTTTTTGTTTTTTTTCAACCTTCGCATTAGATTAACAAAACCTTAATAGCACAAGTGGATTAGGTTTCTGGGCTGATTACAGTCTTTGTGTTTGTAATTAGTTTGTGTAATTAGTTATGTAATGTAATGAGAATGAAAACGGTGAGATGGAGTTTAATTGATAACATCCAGTGTCTGATAGGAAGATCCAGACCTTAATTTAGCTCATCAGTAGGGGGGATCATATTTTAACACACTGAATGATTTCCAAGAGAATTTATTACTTTTTTTACTTTCCACTCTATGGTTCCCTGTCTTTTTTTCTACTTACATACATACATAATTTTTGAAAGTGAGAGAAAAGTGTAATAGTCTTCTTTCAGCCAGCTGACCTGTAGTGTGCAGCAACAAGTATGGGAGGTATAATTATACTTTATGCTCAACACAACAAAAATCTAGTGTTTTTTCTGGCATGTCTTTATAAGACCTTTAATCTGTCAGAACGGTGTGATGGATTATTCAGCAGTTTTAAAACCTTTGTGAAATTTGACTTTAAATATCACAAGCATTAAATTTCAAATACTTTAGTCTTACTGAGCTTTTCCCTGTGTCTTTTGTTTCACTCATTCTATCCCACTCACAAGGCCGTTTTTTGTTTTTCTCGCAGCCTTAAACCTGAAGCCAGGAAGTGTGTCCATGGTAACGTCAGGAAGTAAAAAAAAAAACGAACCTCAGTTTGTTTAGCCTCGGCTCGGCCTCTGTGGAAGTTCTCACCGAATATGTTGTTTTCTTCCTCACTTAAACACTCAGATGTCTCAACCTGCCATGTTTGTCGCTGGTAGTTTTTGGCTCAAAGTTGCAACAAACCTACTGTTTGCATTTCATATTGGTTGATGAATTATGCTAATAAATTGCAGTTTGGGCAAATCCTGGAAACTGGACAGAAAACTTTGATTATTCTGGTAGCTTTTCTTTTTTCATTGACCTTTAACCTCTTGCTTTTCCAAAGCTGTTGATTCTTCCCGCCCCAACAAAAAAAGAATAAAAAAATAAGGAACATCTGTATGCAGGACACATCCACAGTGTTCACAGTCTTGGTGTGTGACTGCCTGTTGTGTTTGTGTGCTGCTTGGAAGGATTGATTGTTGGCCCTGCCTACACAAACTCCTCGGCAATGCCGTTTTTCTTTAGCTCTGGGGAAAATAGGAGGGCGTTAAAATACAAAAAACGTGCATGTAAACACATAAATTTACACATGCTGCTGCTAGTCAGTATATAAAAGAGATTACCGAGCATTAAAAGGATGTCAGGTTTAGATTCTCAGTACACTGGCGTGTGCGTTCCTGTCGGTGTTTGTGCAGACGCAGCAGTAAATCAGCTCACCGGCTGATAGATTAGGAAACAAAACTAAAATCTGATTCCATGGTGGCAGCTGCAGGATTGAAGGATTGGGTTATGGAATAAATGCCAATAACCGTTCAGTGATATATTTGGTCTGGTTTAAGTTTAAATGACAAAGAAAATATTCAGGCCATCAAGTTTGCAGCAAATCGAGATATAAATGTGGCAGGAAGCATGAAAATCTTCAAGTTGTGTTGCTGTATACCTCATAATTTTATGACCAAAATCGCATTAAATGAGCCTCATTTTCTCTTGAAAGAGACGACTTACAAGCAGTGCCTGAACTTTGTCCTTAAGCCCTTTTCAGTGATCTTTAATCAGCATCACATTCAGCTACTGATCAAGTTTCATTGTGGCTGAATTTGGGGTTGTGTGAGGCTGTAATTGACCAACACGGTTAATCAGAAAACATGTTGTTAAATTGTTGGCTTCATTGTGTATCCCATCAACGTTAAACCTAGTCTGGTATTTATAGCCTTCATTGATTTACATATTAGCACATAATAAAATCAGTGGGGTTATCAATTTAATCCTGATGGTTCCCACATGAAAGAAAGAAAGGGATTGTCATTTCAACTTTGTTTTATGGTAGTTTTTGATTACACATAAAATGTTGCTCATAAAGTTGGAATGATTTTTTCATAGCTACACATTTCTCTTGTTGAAGCCAATATTATGTGAAATCTTTTGAAGATATGGATCAATATAATATCAAGACCAAAAAAAAATAAATTTTTTTATGTGAGTTAAATTTATGGACAGTTGTGTATTTGTCCTGTTAAGAAATGAAATAAAAATACCATATATTTCAGTAAATGATATTCACTCACTGTTGCCAGGATTATTAAGGCTAGCTAAATATTTGGCTAATGCTAATTTGCAAATACCAATATGAAAGAAAATTTTGACATAAAAGGAGGAAAAATGGTTTGATAATTATTATGAAAGTTGACTTAATATTGTGGCTATGACTGAATAACTTTGGCCATGACCTACTATCTTGTACCCACAACTAAATATCTTGTTCCCATGAGTTATTAAGTCATGGCCACAAGTTCTTTTTTTGTCTCTCTCCTATGTCACCAGACGAGCTCTGTAGTTTTCCTTTGTGTACAAAGAAGACAAATTTGGTTTTGAAGATGTTTTCGATTGCAAAAAAACAAACAAAACATGGGCAGTGACAGTTTAGTCACAACAGGAGGTCCACCCATCCCATTAAATATGGTGACACTGTTTCATCAGTTAAGCATCCAAATGCATATTTCATCCACCCAAACCTTCACTGATTAGACGTCAGCTCCCAAAAGAGCAGAATGGCAGAAACGTTTTAATATTGAGCAGTGAGCTCTAAACGTCTATTGCTATATCTAGAGGGTGTTTCTGTTGGAGTCTGTTCATCAAAATCCAAACAAGAAAGAAATGTTTTAGTGTATATCTGTATAGACAAATAGATTTAGCAGCAAGTGAAAAAACTGTTGCATTCCTGCTTGAAATAAAAGCAGTTAGGTTATGTCGTTTGCTAATACATGCTAATGTATTTTTACTTGAGAATCTCATATTTGTACATGAAATATCTATCAAAAAACTGCATGCAGCTCACATAATTGCTATTATTTATACATAATGTCATATAATTGTGAAAGGCCTCCTTGTGATGGAGCTGTTGCTTGGTCTTGACCCAGAAATCCTACTTTTCTGAGTTACATGCAAGAGTTTCATGGTTTTGTCTCGTTTGTCTCCTGCTGTTCGCAAGGTTTTAATCCTCGTTTCGTTTCTTGTCTTTCAAGCCCTCTTAGCCTCTTTCGCTCAAGCGTTCTATTTATGCCTCAAACTGCAAACTTCAAAGTTTTCCTTCAGTAAAGGAGCAAAACAGACGTTTGCATCGTGACTTTTCTTTTACCGATTGGTGAAATGAAGCTCCAAGACGACAGCGTTGGGCCCAATAAAGGAGACGAGAGAAACATTTTCAAGTTGTTGGATAATATAAAAAAATAATAAAAAATACAACCCAAAAAAAGTCTGAATCAAATGCTCTATTTATATACATGGCAAATCTTCTTTTCTCTTCAGCGGAAAATGGGCCAGTGGCCTATATTCTCCGGTGCTTCGCTGCTTCTCGTCAGATTAGCGTTCCTCCTTCCCTCTGTTTTTCTCCTTGCCTTTCTCCTGCACTCTCGCTCTGGGCTTTTGAACTGATAAGTGCTGGCAGCCCTTGCTGCCTCATTGGACACGAGGCCCTCTTTAAGGACTTTTTCTTTCTCCTTTTTTTTTTTTGTCCACCCCCTCCTCACTCCTCGCCCTCTCGTGATGTAATCCAGCGCTCAATATCTCTGCTTCGGCTCTTCCTCTCATCTCTCTCTTTTCGCCGTCCGGGCCGCTGGCGTGAACACTGACGGTTTGCGGCGAGTTAATCCTCTGCTGAAGCGCGGGGAATGTGCAAAAACAATCAGGACATTTGAGGAAGACGCACACAGAGAGGATGTGGCGAACAAAAAAAACAAGCCAGCACAAATATGTGGATGAGAGGAAAAACAGAAGCGGTGGCGTTTTATCAGGTGTAGCGTGGCTTTGTCGCCAAGCGAAAGAGAGACATAAAACTACGACTAATGGTCAGAAATCAGTTCTAATGTCTCATCCTGGTAACGTGATCCCACGGTGACGCTCCGATTCTGTCTGCGCAGGACGCTTTGTGGGAGAAAATTGTCATGTTCGTGATGAAAATGGCAGCTGCTGAGAATACGGCCTGGCCGTAATCTCTAGGCTTTGCATTTGACCTTCCAGTGACAGTGGAATGTTTTAATTTGTGGCGCGCGTAAACTGCCGTACCAGATGGCAGCTCTCTGCTGGACCCCCATAACACGACATCTCGAATAAACGAGCAGCAGAAATGTCATCCCGCATGAAAATCCGCATTAGTCAAGTTTTACAGAAAAGAGATTTCTGCTTTTATCAAAAAACAAGTGTTCAATATTGTCTGAATAAAAAAAAAAGTTTCTCCAGTCAATTAGAGGTAGGACAGAAATTTTGAATTGAGGATGTGGTAAAACATTTGAAGCAGTTAAAGGGGAAGTATTGATGTTTTTGAGCTTTAATATTATTCCCTCATCAGTGTTGCCTTGATTATTTCATGAATGTTTGAGAAATCATTTAATCTCCCGATTGATCAGCTTCATGTGTAAGTATCAACCAATCACCGATTTCCCAAAATTAAGAAAATTGGCACCAATAAATCGGCTGACCAATAAATAAAATCAGTGCAGCCCTACTTTTTAAAGAGACAGAGGTGTTAAATTAAGATAGGGGCATCAAAATCAGTTTCATTTTGGATCATATCGAAAATCTGAACGATTTTAAAGGGCCTGTTGTGCCAGAATGTAATGATAAAAGCCTTTAGACTGTTAAAATATTAATAAATAAATATTAATAAATACTCCAGGATGTAGCTATTGTCTTTGTGGGGGGGGGGGGTTGTAATATCTAATTGATCAAGTAGTGCTAATTTAGAAATATTTGTAAGGAATTTATATGATATTTGAGCTAATGTATGACCTTAAATGTGACATTTTATTCCTCCTTGTATTGGTCATAGACTATAACTTGACATAAAGTATGGCTGAGGCAGCAATTAGTTAAATCCAATGTTTTTAACTAAATTTGAGAAAAATTTAAACAAAATAAAAAAAAATTGTGGGTATCTGTTGATTTTGTGTAAATTTTTCAGATTTGTGAAAACCGGTTGGGACTTATTGATGTAATCTGGAGTCTAGAGGGCCACATTAAAAGCTACAGCGGGCCAGATTTGGCCCCCGGACCTTAAGCTTGACATTCCTTTAGTCATTTTTGAGTTATTTAGCATTCTCATCACTGAAGTTAACATAGTTACTTTATTGTGCTTTAAAGTTGTGTCCTGTAAGATACAATGTATCTGCTGATGACCATGTAATTTATCTGATCTGTTTTGCCGTCACTTGGTTTACTTAGCTCTAGTTGTAGGTTGAGACAAAGGTTTAAAAAGAACTGCAGGACCTCTTAAAACCGAAACAGGAACCAAAACAAACCCAGAAGGAGTCAAAACGAAGCTTTCTCTCTACTGTTAAAGCAAGAAAGGATATACAGCTGCTGGCTGACGCCGTGCTGTCCTTCTGCAGCTCAGAGGGACGCCACTTTTGGACAAAGCTGTTCCACAACAATGCGCAGCAAAGGCTAGTCAGGCCCCACAGTGACTGGGACTGCACTTCCTCTACTTTAGCTCTCGCTGCCTGCAGAGGAGGTATGGGCTTGTTTGATATTTTACAGGAGACACACAGAGAGGCAGGCGGGCTCGGGCCAGCGTCAGAAACAGATCGATCTCTGAACACCAGCTTGGTCGGTCGGGTTTTCCAGTGGTTCACACGTAGCTAGTGGAAGCCGTGCAGCGTGGGGCTTTTATTACGTGATGAGACATTACTTGTAACGCTGTGAGGCGTGAAAGCAGGAGGTGAGCACATGGCGTACACATGGTTGTTAAATGAACAACACGGCGGCAGAGGGGTCAGGAAGTTTCCCGTTACTTTAATGACAGTGGCCCTGAAATCACTGCATTCTTTTGTGTCCCGTCAGAGCATTTAGTATAAAGTGCCAGGAAGAAATATGACACCAGTTATCTTTATCTGAGTCTTTGTTTCTCATGAGAGAGATATTGCTGACAGCAGGATGAGTTCAGATAGGTTTCAGTAAGGACACTTTATCTCCTTGAACCAATGAACAGCAAGTCCTCACTTTATAGTGCTTCTTTTCATTTGAGGGATTATTATTTTAACGGTGGGTTTTTTGGGGGAGGAACTTCACATTGGTATTGAGTTACCTTGTTCAATGTTTGGCATATGAGCAAAAACAACTGTTCCATGTCATTATGGTACAAGTGTACAACTGTAATGTCAAAGGATTCTGAATAATTTAAAATTTCTATTAATCCCAAAAGGAAATTAAATATTGCCGTAATTAACCCGAGTTTCTTCAAAGAGTTGTAGACAATGATGGCTTTAGGCAGGAAGGATCTCCTGTAGCAGTCAGTGTTGCAGCATGTCTTAAAAAGCCTCTGAATGAAGATGCTGTTGCTATTGACAATCACATGACTTTAGAGGAGACTATATCTGCATCATGATCTAATGACTTTGAAATGGTGTCAGATATCTATAGATATGTTTAAAAGCACGAGTGAGATCTTAGTTTAATGTCAGGTATTGAGATAAAATGTACTAGAACCAGGGTGTGCTGTGGTGGCGTAGGGGTTTAGCACAACCCACGTATTGAGGCCTTAATCCTCGACGCGGCCGTCCCGGGTTCGATTCCCGGTCCCGGGGGCATGTCTTCCCCTTTCTTCTTCCCCTCTTTTACTTTCGAATAAGGGCCACTAGAGCCAACAAAAATCTTGAAAAAAACCCCATTTTGAACCAGGATTTTAAACCAAACAAGTAAAATTAAAATTTCCAAACTCAGCACACTTTGATTTCAGTGTCTGTTTTTATTATAAGCAAAATGACAAGAAACCACTTCTTACCCATTACGTGAGTTCAGAAACATTGATTGGTCGGCCAGGAAAATTATGGCCAACTGCCTAAAACTCAGTGGGTCTGGCGGAGCAGCTCTGACAAGCTGCTGCACATAAAAATAACATCTGATGGTGTCCTGGTGTCAGGAAAGGCTGTTATCAGTAAATGTTGGTGTGTGGCTGGATGACAGCGTGGGATCTTTGTGGAAAAGCCTATACAGTAGTCATGTCCCAATAGCAAGTGTCACATGCGAATGCATGTCGTCACATGAGCAGATGAAGTTCTGCTACATTAGGCTGCAGTGAACAGCAAAATAAGTAGGCGGAATCAATTTGTACATCAATTTTAACTTTAAGCACAAATGACTGCAAGTAAGTCAGTTCAGTAATGCTCCTTTTGCTTGTAATTCTTCCTTGCAGCAGGTTTTATAATCAGGAAGAAAGAAAAGCAAGGCATGTGGCCTCATTTAAAAACAGTTATTATTTTCAGCAATCTGTTTTATTTGGCTGAGATGGATATGGAGAGAGATTTTTACAGTAGGTATTTGGTTCCTTCTGCCGCTGTGCGCTCCTGGTCCTCCTACTACGTTCTCTGAGAAACTTGCTTCGCTTTTTTGTCATCAAAATGACAGATTTGGCACAAAGAGACATATTTCGACAGGGGGTAAGATGACTCAAACAGTGGTTTTTAAGTGGCAAGGACTGAATTAATAAACACGATTACGTCAAGTTATTATGTAACGGCTGGAATAAAAAGCTGGGCCATTTCAGGAGAGCCACCACCATACTTAGAGGACTCGTTCGACGCAGTTCATGGGTGTTGTGAAGATGGAGAGTGGGTGGGACTCCCACTCGCTGCCTCTCAGCTCATCAAAATAAAAACAGAGAAGTGAACAAAAAGGGAAAAGAGACAATGAGAGGTTCTCAAAGGCCAGGATAGATTTAATGAGCCTGATGGAAGCGATCTGCTCCGTGTTGAGGAAAACGTGAAGGGAGAACACAGAACAAGGTAGGAGAGAGAAAGAAAAATGAAGCTTGGGAATCTTAAATATTTCGGCGCAATCCGACTTGACACGCAACAGGTTGGCATTTGCAAAAAGCAGTCAATACAGGAATGCGTTTTTGTTTCTTGGCATTTATTGGCTGTACCTCCAAGAGTGAAGATAAAGAAGACTGTAGATATTAGCTTCTAGTGTAGTGCTAATACAGTTTCCACTGTGTGAAGTAATGCATATTAAGGTATATTTGGTGTTTGAACTCTTAAACTCTAGGAAGATAGAATCATTTTTAGTAGGGGTCTCAAGAATTTGCAGATTTTTGCTATTCAGGTACGTCCACCGGATCCACTCAATACTTGGTCAGTACTCCGTTTGCATGAATTAAGGCCCCACATACTCGGGCGTACTGAGCGCATTCCATGAGCCGCGCAGACTCCGCGCATACTGTCCGCAGACGGTTGGGCCTTCATTCTCGAGGGTACTAATTACCTAAAATTCTCTCGTGACAAATTCCTTTATTTCACACAATCCTAATGAGAACTAGCAAGTTCGATGAACTATTTGGGCACCTAGCTCTGTTTCTTCTCCATCTGCCATCAACTTGTTTAACCCTTATTCTCAACCTTATCAGCCCGGTGTTACATGAAAACCAGTTCAATGTGAACACTGTTTCCACCAGGTAGTTTAATGTGCGACGCCGAGTACGCATACGCGGTCATAAAACACTAACTAAAAAGCACTCTAAAGCACTAATTATAAGCATTAGCTCCACTAATACTAAAGTGCTATACCTTATCAAGATGGTGTTTAGCAGGAGCTAATGATAAAGCGCTAAATTCAACCGTGTTGAACTTCATCCAACAGAAAGTTTACTAAATGCTACACCACTGTAGGCTACATAAGTCATATTTTTTAAATAAAATAATTAAAGAAGCTTATGATTTTGATAATATTCAAATTTATTGAAATGTGTCTTTTGTAATATACATAGTATTGTAAAACATAATAGCCTATAATAAACTATAGTCAGACTAGTGCATCGTAATACTGATTTTGCAGCTATTTGTACCCACGACACATTTTAAGATATTATGCAGCAACACTATAAAGTAAAGTTGAGACATGAGATTTTTGGTGAATACAAATAATTTTCAACTTTTTTTTAAAAGAAAGTCCACAGTTCCTGGAAAGTAAATTCCAGCAGCTGAATAACTAAGGAGCCTGAGGAAGATGAGCGAGAGAGCCGACAGCTGAAGTAGACAAAAACACAGTATGTGAACGAAGAAGCAAGAGAATGGAGATCAATAGATCCGGAGATCTGGCGAAGGGAACCCAGACGCTCTGTTTGGTTGTTTTGTTTGGAGAACAGTAAAGACGAGGCTGTGTCTCTTTCCCTGATCGCCGTCAGGGATTTTTCGAGCTGCTTTCCCGGTGGTTTGGTTGCTATGGTAAAAATCTAAAGGCTGGTCTCCATGCTGAAAGTCCAGCGCAGTTGGCCAGAGTGTTTGAAGAAGAGTGTGTGTATGCATGTGTGTGTGTGTTTCTTTTTTTGTCTTTCTATCTCTGTGTGAGATCATATGATCGTTACATTGTGTCAGTCCATTGATGGCCACTTTTAAAATACCTCTTTGTCCTCGCTTGTGTGTTCTTGTTTTGACAGTTTTCTGGTTTTAATTCCAATTCATTATTTTTCTTTTTTAAGCCAAGCACATGCATGAATCTGAAAAAAAGGTTACACTTCCTGAACTCGGAAGGACACGCTTCTTTTAAAGCGCTAGTCGTGTTAGTGCGGGAGCTTTTACTCTTCAAGTAATGAAGAAGGTGCAAGGTGAAGTAAATAATGGGAATATAGTGAATGGGGGGTATCCTTTGCCCTGTCGCTAGGTAACAGTCTCGAGGCCCAAAGGCAAAGCCAGCCCTGGTCTCCATGGCAACATCATTGGTGTGGAGAGTAAATGGAGTTTTCATGGTTGTTGTCTTAACTGTATAGTGTTTTGTATACGTTACTACAGACAGACAGGCGATCAGATCGACTTGGAACCGACTGGATGGAGGCAAGTGAGCGAGGTCACATTGTGTGTTCACACTCTGCCTCGTGTGTTTAATTAAAAACACAGATATTTATTTATCTTCTGATTTTCTATTCCCAAAGCCCATTAGAGGTGACCACAAAGAAAGAGAAAGGGATCATAAGGTGGCAAACAACATGAGATGTTTGTGTGTGAAGATCTTATGTTAGAAAGCAGCAGATCATTAAAGGTGGTTTAGTCAATTCAGCGATGGAGTGGAAGAGAGCTGCTTTACTCCTCAGTCATCGAAGCTCTTAGACTCAGAGAAGGGGGGCAATAAGTGCACTTTCATCAAATGAAAAGATAAAACATGTTTTGAAACATGAGCCATTTTTACCTTACACTTTGTTAGTAACTGAAAAGTAGAAGTGAAGAAAACGCTGGCATCAACATTATCCCCACGCATGGATAATCTAAAAAGCAGTTTTTAATGTTTCAGCTAAATGGATCGAATTAATAAAGTGCTTTTCGAGACTTGCTGAACAGGACCTAGAAGGGCAGTCACCCAGGGCTCCCTGGTTTGGGGCGGGGCTGTAGATTTTGAATGTTTTTATAATGAATCCCTGTTTTACATTGTAGCTGACTATAAGACTAATAGATATGTGTTCTTTTAATAATGTTATATTTTTATTAATGCATACGATACTCAAGTATTAAAAAATTCTGAACTTATAAAACATCTTTTTGGACTAACATTGTGCCATCTTCCATGGGATGTTTTAAGCCTGTGAATGTGTTGGCCTTCCTATTAATGTTTTGTAATTTGCATGAAAGTGCAAATTACAAAACACTCTTATTTTAAATGTTTAATTTTTTGGGTAGGGCACCAAAACTGGCTTTAGCCCAGGTCCCCTCGTCCGTCTAAATCCGGCCCTGGTTGTCAGTATATGTCAGTTGTCAGCCTGATCTTGGTATGAATATGGATTCACAAGATGGCTGTTTCATTAAGGCTAATTGCTCTGTTTGCTAATATAAGATACTAAAGACATTTACAAATGTTAACTCCAAATCATTTGAATTACAATAGCTGAATTTGAATGATTTTTTTTTTTTTTTTTTTTGGGCAATAAGCTGCCTCCATACCTGCTGAACAGCTCATAAGAAACTTCCTGAAAATGAGTCAGCTGTCACAGCTATTTCACTTTGTAATTGTAATTTCACTGACAGTCCTCCGCTCTTATCACACACACAAGGCAGGCAGGCAGGCAGCATAGACAGCGCAGCAAGCAGGCAGACAAAAGCATGTTTGTGTTCAGGAGAATTTCAAGCACAGTGGGTCTCTATGTATGGAAGCAGTGTCAGGCTCGTCCCAGAGAGGCCGGGGAGGATGGTGAGCGTGTAGCTGGAGGGGATTTCACAGACTCTTTTCCTTCCAGCAAGACTATAACAATCATTTAAAATGTACAATCATCCTCTTACTTTACTTTTTATACATTTAGGTATTTTATAGGAATGACTGATGAGTTTTTATTGTATCATTTATCGGTTCCATGAAGATTTATGATTGCGATCACAATTTCAATATATTGTTTTGCTAAATTGCAATTATTGTCTGAAAACTCTAAAACCTGAGAATATTGTCGGAGTTGTTACTTATACAATATTTTTCCATTGTTGGGTCCATCAATAAATATTACATTTTAAAATAAAATTAAAGGCATTTGCAGTTTAGGAGGTACAAAGCATACTTTTTTATGTAACTACTAAAATATGTATGGGTTTTTTTATTAGCCGTATTTATATTTGCTGTTTGTGGAACTGCTGAGAAGTTGTCAATTTGTCAACACCTTTCTACCATCACTTTTATCATCATCACGATAACTACCACACCATATCGTGACAAAGTTTTTACATAAAATGACAGACTTTGAGTGCTGTGGGCATCAATTTCCAACATAGAAATGAATCTGAATTAAATTTGTATTCAGTGGTTCCACTATATGCAAAAAGAGTGGAATAAACCTACATGCCTGTTTAAAATCTCTTTGAAAACACCAGTGCTGTAGCAGACCTTGATTCTTATGCCACAGTTCTAGAGGGTCTGACTAACGGAAGAAATAAGACCCAAACGGTGTGTGTGAAGTGAAAGAAGATCCATCTCTGCAGTTTTCTCATAACTGCAAAGCTCAGCATGAAACTTTAAATTTAGATTGCTTCACCTCCGCACCATCCACTCCTGCAGGGCATCCTGGTTTAAGGCATGGCTGATTCAAGTGCTTTATACTGGTGCGTAGGGATCAGAAGAAGAGGCAGGTTGCAAATTTAAAGAGGGCAACCAATCGAAAACTACTTATAGTTGGTCCCCTCTAACGACACTGAGCACTGTGAAGCATCTGTCTCAATTTCACCACATTAAATCATCCCAGGATGATGATTTTTTATTTATTTCAGAGCCACTCTAAGACTTTCATTAGCCTGGTGCCAGGTCCCCTGCTATGAAAGTTTTCTGGGCACGCCACTTCTTGAAGCATTGCTGATATGTCTCTGGCATCTGGCAAAAACAGAAAGGTATGAAATGTACACTGATGTAGAAGTAAAGTCTGTGATAAACATTGGAAAAGGTGAAAAAAGGAGAGCAAGTCTTTTATTATTAAATAACATAAACCTGTTTAATTTAAGGCAGATAAAGAGTTAGAGCAGCATGATGTGTCTGCACAGTGAAGTAGGTAGATGAAAACCCAAAGTGTAGCCACTTCATGCGTCAATGCGCTTTTTTACCCCCATCCACATACTCGTTAAAAGTACACAAAAGCAGTAGCAGTCCATTGTGGTGCAAAGCAGGGAGCGCTCTTGGCGACCTGAGACGAGAGTAGAGGCCTGAGGACCCAACACGCACTCACACACACACACACATTCTGTCATCGAACGCAACAATTGCCGAGCGTGTGTCTGTACACACAAAGGGACGCAAGCCCCCTGTTGTACTAAGGTGAACGACACTAGCCTGTCCCAAGCAGATGAATGTAGTATTCAAAGCAAGGACAAACACACACACACACACTCACAGTGTAAAATGCACCGTCATCACAGAGCTCTCACCCTGAGGCTGGGACCGCGGATCAACCAAACTAATCAGTTGCTTTAACCACTATGTCTGATTCTGCTGGTTAGCTTAGCAGCTAATTAGCAGCTATTTTATTAAGATACAAAAGTGCCACAGGTGGCCCTCTTGTGGCGGCAGTAGGGAGCTTCATTTTTATGTAGGTCACACTACTCGTCACGCGTCTTCTGGGTTTTCTGTACATTTTCTCTATTTGTGACGAGGCCGAGTGGATCAGCAGCAGACTGAGCTGAATGCCATTGCCCATGATGCACCACTGCCGCTGCTCGCCAGCTGCATGGATGCCAGAGAACGAGGAGGAAGATGGGGGGGATTGGTTGGAGTCGAGTCGGAGCTGCCGTTTGTGACGAGTGACATGGAAAATTTGTTTAAACGAGGAGGCATATGGGAAATTAAGAGAATGGGATTGGTTCTGATCTAAGATCATGGTTATGCTAGCCTAAAAGCAGCTGTTCCGCTCTGACCTTAAGCACTTTCACAAAACTAATCTGCCGCCTCATTAGGCCCACCAGGGGCCGGAGGACTGAGTTGCTGAAGCAGCCGTGGGCCGTGCTGTTTTTGTGTCTTTTCTTTTGTGCAGACAGTGTGCCGGCTCCTAGCAAAGGTTGGTGTGTGACAACAGAGTCAAAGACTTGAGCAAGAGATTCTCACGAGTAGAAACATCAAGGTTTCATGACCTAAAAGCAACAATTATTTCAAAGATGGACAAAACAGTAATGTCATTTATTGCATTTGTTAAACTATAGCAGAAATTTGAATTAAATACCTCTGTCATTTTTTATTCTTTGTGTAGCTATAAAGGGATTAAATTTGCTGGTTACTTAGGACGGCTATCTTGGCATTGGTGATCCCAAGCACTTGTTGATGGTCCAAGGGTATCCAATAAGCATATCGGGTACATTCCTTTTTAAATTATGTGGAATTATCAAGGATCCTTTTTCAAAAAATACTGACAGTCTCTCTGTATTCACATAACAATGTTTACATCTTTATATTATCTTACGGACAATTTTTTAAATTTCAGATATTCACTTTGCCCATGGGAAGGAGATAGAGTACATAAAAGGTTTCACTAAAGTTTGGGATTTTGTGAGGAAAACAAAATAACATTATTGTCTCTTGTTGGTTGAGATCAGAGGGCATTGAAGAGATTCTCAATCTTGATATTGCTGTCAAAGTTGTCTTGATGTGTTTTTTTAGAGTTTTGGATTTAACTTCTAGTAAAAGGTATCAATAATTTGTTGTTTTTTCTGGCAATAAAACTAGAGGGAATTGTAGAATCTTGCCAGTTTAATTGAACAAACCTAGAACACTGAATCCTTCCTTTGTTGTTGAGGACAATCGATCTGCCCCTGGGGTCTTTCTTAATTAAAGTTCCAACCTTTGTTTTGCTCTGGTTGGTCCGTTGGATCAATCTTTTTCTTTCTGCTGCCTTTTAAGAAAAACATTGAGCAGGCCCACATAAGAGAAGGCATTTGGGTTTTGGCTTTTCACGGCCCACCCTGGTAATATGCTATTGCCATTAGCAAAGACTGTTTTCCACTGTGGAATCTGGGAAGTCGGTGGGCTGTGGCGTACGTTTCAATCTGCCTAACAATCTCTCTTCTTCTCTCTTCTTTTATCTGTTGACTTTGAGCAGATCATGGCGGAGTACACCTCTTTGCTCAGCGACCTGTCTGAAAACATAACCAACGAGGACTTGGAGCAGCTCAAGTCAGCCTGCAAGGAGGACATCCCTGAAGACCAGAGCAACAACATCACCTCCTCCAAGGAGTGGTTCAGCTACCTGGAGAAGAACGACAAGCTCGCCCAAGGTGAAAAAGCTCAAATCCCAGAATTCTTACAGTGCCCGCCTTGTTTCTGTGATTTACCTTCAATCTGTCTTGGTTAAACCAAACCCTTCCTCATGCAGATAACCTGTCTTACATCGAGCACATCTTCGAGATCTCTCGGCGGCCGGACCTGCTGACCAGGGTGATAGAGTACCGCACCACTGTGCTCAAGATCTCCGAGGACGACGAGATCGACACCAAGCTCACACGTATCCCCTCTGCCAAGAAATACAAAGGTAAGCACATTCTGGAAGCGTGGATTCAACAATGTGAGAAACAAGTTAGAAGTTTCTGGGACTGGTTTCTTGAGACTTGTCCTGTTTTTGATTTTTATTTTTTCTCGCCTTCTTTCTTCCTTTGTCCTTCTGCACGGGAGCCGCAAATTGATTCCAGCAAAGCACTTTGAAGGGCATCTCTGTTCCTGAAATACACACAGAGGAGGGACAGGCAGGGAGGCGGCTTATGAACGAGAATCTCTGGCATAAGTCTGTTTCAAACGCACAACACCTAAGGGTGGTGTGGCAAAAAAAATATCCTGGCTTGTAAATTAGATTTAAAGTCGATGTGTAAAGTAAATCAGTCGCCTCGGTGTCAGGCATAATGAAATACAGAGGCAGGCTGTAAGTGGCCATTGCTAGCTGTTGCAGCTGTGTCCCAAATATCAAATTGGCTTTTATTTGAAATGATGGGCTTTCTACAAAAGATTTCATTTATTTAAGCACCTGTTACTGTTGCCTCCTCTGCTTGTATCTCCGTCCAGGTGGACAAAGATGCAAAGAGCAAAGTTGAGGATTATCAAACTGAGAAATGAGAGAAGCAGCAGTCTTCCAAAGACGGCCACTGTCTGCCCTCTAGTGGTTAAACAAAGCAATCGCAAGAATGAATTTGTGGGTTTTGTTCCAGTCTTCTGACAGGTTTTTGTTTTTTGTCTAATAAGTTTCCAAAGTAAACTTCCTTCAAGCTATGCTGATCATTAATATGTGAAAACCCTGTTCTAAATAAGTTAGGCCTCTAAAGCAGATGGAGGTAGTAACAAAACAAAGTGAAACGCAAGGAACTGCACAGCCAGAAGAAAATCTGGTGAAAGAAGAAAATCTGTGTAGTGTCGGATCTTTTCTCAACATTTGTTGTGAGATTGCAAGCTTCTCAATTTTCTTGTCTTATCCCATAAATAATGACTTGCTAGCTACGCAGTTTCCAGAATTTCGAATATTTAGTTTTGCACAAAAAAACGAGCCCAGCAAACTGTCTGTTGTGTGTTTACCTGGAATAAGCTGCTTATCATACCAACAGAGATTCTAACTTTCATAGCTTTGTTGAAAAGGTACGAAAGCTTAAGACATGTAGTTAGGAAAATTTTAGAGCTCTATGTAACTGTGACTTTTTAAAATCATTTCATACCTTAAAAACAAAAGCTGGTCCATCAGTCAAAAGCTTTTTCACTAAAAGTAGAGCACTTAACGCTGCATTATGGAGTAACGCCACAATATGTTATAATGTGATTAAATCAGGCTTTGAATTTTAATAAAACATCATTAAAAACTCATTTTGTAATAGTTGTTGCAAAATTTTATAAAATCCTTGAACGCATCTTAAATAATTTTGCCTTGAACAACATGTAGGTTAATACTGAGGACGAAAAGACAACTGACTGACCAGAAATTCATCATTTATTGTCCAAAGTTTTGATTTAAATGCGCATAGGATCTTCAGCATGATAGAAGTATAATGATTAGAATGAACACAAGCTGTTTATGGTTTTTCTATGGCATAAAAATTACATTATTTCTAAAAAACAAAATGAACGAGTTCTGCATTTTGTAATCAACAGCACAAAATGTAATAATGTTATTATGGATTTTATTACATTTCGCGTCAATTATTACATAATGCGGTTTTAATGATTACATTTTGAAGTGCCTTTTATATTACATTATTACATAATGCAGCATTAAAGAGCTGTTACATAAAGTAGTGGCTTTGGCAGGAAGAGGAAGATTCAAGGAAAGTGTTGACTTGTTTATTGTTTATATTGACAACTTGCTTTCTCTGTCTCCTGCTCTCTCCAACACACTCACATCTGGAAAAACAAAGACATCATCCGCCAGCCCTCTGAAGATGAAATCATCAAGTTGGCGCCTCCTCCTAAAAAGGCATGAGGTCAATGTCCGGAGTCCCAATCTTGGCACCTTGATTTCTCCACTTCCGGCACTCAGATCGTCCAACCAAACATTTCCCATCAGCCCTGTTAACCACTCCCACCTCAGTCTCCCCGACACCACCTCCAGACATATACACACACATACACACACACCCTACCCTACCATCCCCTGCCGCACCCTTGCCTCCTTAGGTACCACAAATGACACGGGACCACGCAAGACGCTGTCTACAACGTCAACCAATCAGATCGTAGCGACGCAGCCCCAGCTGAGGGGGGACGGGAAGTTGCGGAAAAAAAAAGAAAAAAAAGACACTTCAAGATAAAATTTGGAGATGGACCAACGTAGTATGTGTGTGAGGAGAACACTGAAGTCTGCCCTGGATGCTGAGTGGGTCAGTTCTGAATGAATGTTTCGTGACGTTGCGTGTTCATGTCGTTTAAAGGTCGTTAAGCATGAAACAAAAACTAGGCTAACCCATGATGAAGCAGAAATTACAGACCCTGCGTCTGAGCAAAATAAAAAATTACAAGGCTATGTTTTATTCTGAAATTCTGGAAAAGCCTACAGAATTTGAGATATGAAATTATATTTGTGGGAATAAGTGCAGTGATACTTCACTGCAACTTATATTTGTCTTTACTAAAGCTAATTTATCTCAATTCAACTTGATTGTACAACATAGCCAAACTTTTAAGACAATATTAATATTTGAGCACTAAAACAACTAAGTGCTTAGATGACAGAAATCAGTTTCAGAAGATAACCACCAGGTAATGTTCAATGGTTTTAAAAAAAATCTTACACATTGTTGTTTTTTTCTGTGAAGGTGCTTGTGTTAGCTTGTAGCTAGCTGAATAAATATTCGAGCGTGTTTGTGTTAAGAGGAATAGTCTAGATGCCAAACTCACATCTGTCGATTAGCCAAGAGTTAGCATTAGTGCTGAACTTGAACAAACATCGAGTCGTTTTTGCCTCCCTGTTTCAATACCGCTAAGCTGAGCTATGCTATATTCTTCAAGCGAGCTGCAAGGGAGCGTCGGTTTCCTAATATCAGGACTCATGAGAAAATATGTCTCCACAAATCTAGTTGTTCCTTACTGCGTTCATTAGGTTCATCGAGTTACTTGAAGCTAAATGCTAATGTCACATTTTATCAATGGAAGAGTCTCTGTTCCCCCCAGGCTCTATGAGCATTCCCTTCACTCTAACATGATTAACCAGGTCATGTTTCAAGATCAAGAAACGTGTCCAATATTTTAGTGAAACATATTTCAAATTGCCGATATTTGCCTTTAGCTTATAGTCACTTCAAAGAGTTATTTACTGCAGATATTTAGTTATAGCATTTATTTCTTCGCAATGGAAGATCCCTTTTTGTAGGGAACTTTCCATTATTGGGACCAGTCAGAGTGAATGTTCTTTTTAGGGACAGGTTAGAGATGTAAATAAATAATATATTACAAGAACATATAGTAGAAGTAATATAATGATCCACAGTTTATGCTCTTTTGGGCAAACTCTAGCTCTAGCAAGAACCACATATAGGTTCAGTTAGTGTAGCTAGTTTCAATAAAAGTTCAGCTAATCCCAAACCATCTAACATCTCTTTGGAAGCAAAGGGAAGTTGGGCTACATTATCCATACGTACATTTTGGGAGAGTTGGACATTGTATGTTGGTTTTCTCGTTATGTAGCCTGCTTTAAGCATCTTCGTTGTCATTGTATCTGTCGCTCAGAAAATAATTGACCAGTGTATTTTGAAAGACTACTCGAGGCTTCTGAGAGGAAAACTAAAAAAGAAAATCAGTTTTACGTGATCATTCAAATTCCTTAGTCAAACTTCAACGGTCCCTGTAATGCACACAGCGGCTCATTATCGGACTGCGCCATTTCCGCCATGCACCGACACGAAAAGAAAAGCTAGCAGACTGTTGAATCTAAACTTTAATGACCACTCTTCTGAACACTGTGTATCTTTTCTCCCCACGACGAAGCCTTAGCAGAGTTTTTGCGTTTACTCCCCCTGAATTTTTGTTCTTCTTTTTCTCCACAACTGTGAGCGTTCAGGCGTGTGAAAAGCAGCGACGGGCGTCGGCGGCACACGCGTTCGGTCAATCAAAGCAGCTCTCCATTTTAAAGAGAGCTGTGTGATTTTTCTTTTTAAAGATTTGCTAAGGACTTCAGTGTTGGTGAGTACAGAATGTGTGTGGTCTGTTTTCTTTGTCGTCCTCAAAGCTGTGGGATTTGAAACTGAGGCATTCGAGATCTTTCGGTTGTAATGACTAGTTATTTACCCGAGCACTGACTCTGTTCTCGCTTGTGTTCCTTTGCCACTATGCTCCAATTCAACCCTAGTGCCAACGATCGAGACGTTTCGTTTGGATCACGGTTTGTGTGATCCGTTTTGTTTTTACTTTATATAGCTTGACTTGTATTGTATTGCTGGACAGATTTGTATCCTATGCATCAATGTCTGTAAGAAAAAAACCTTCACAAACTGCAATTTTACAGAGAGGAATTCTTTGTTTGTCTTTGACAGGACCGTGGCTTGTTTTATATTAAATTTGCATGATCTCTTTGCCAAGTAGATTTGACTTCTGGTCGTAGAAACTTGACAGTACACACCTTTAGAACAAGGAAGGGGGAAAAGACCTGGGAACTGGGGGTAAAAACAAACCTTTTTATGTTTTGGCACTCAATATTACTTTTGCTGCATTCCTGCATACGTTTAATTTTTCCAATACTTCACATTTTAATAACTGACTCAATTGTTAATAATATATTTTTGCTATTTATACCTATTATTAAGTATCAAATTTGGTTTCATGGCATTAAATTGAGAACATTTATTGTTTCACTTTGACTGTTGAGTAAGACATAGCATAATTTAGATCATTTTAATGTGTTTTTTTTGGTAAGTTAATCGTCACCAGTTTGTATCTCTGTGTTGTTGCCATTCTTCTCGTATTCACAAGTAACCACACATGTCAGTGTATTTATCTTGGTATTGTGAAAAATTCATAATAATAATAATTACCAAAAGGCTCAGATCTCCCCTGCAATTTAATTTAACTGTATTTTCCTCTCTAACGATTTGATGTTACATCACACAGCCAAACATTGGGAAATAATTGGCTCTGCTTTATTTCAGTGGTTGTCGAAAAAGCCCGGTGTTGGGTACAATTAGAATATTGGTTGTTAATATACAACTAGTGGCAATTTTTTTTTTAGAACCAAAATTCCTACTGGTATGAAAACGACAAATTTATTAAGTGGTGAATGGGGGGAAATAATAACCAAGTCTTGAATCTTCTTGAAATGTGAGGCAGAGGCGATTTTTAAAATTTAATTCAACAAGTAATAGTCAAATGTCCCAAATGTGGACTATGTGTTAAAAATCTCAAAATTAAAATTTAAAAATCATTGATTTTTTTTCTCCCCAGTTTCCAGGCTTGCCCTTGCTTGACCAAACACCAGGTGAGTTGGTGTTAGCTCTTCTTTGGATTGGAGCTGTTGAACACAAAGTGAATCCATCTCGCAGCGTGGCGGCGACCTCTGCATAACGCTTGTTCCCAGTGTTGCAATGCACGCTGCCTTGGCTAAATGCCGAACTGCCGTTTAACAGTTCTGTTGAACAAGTTTGGCTATTTGTACAAACCATACCAACAGACAGATTTTTCTTTGCATGTGTTTCCAATATTTGACATAATATCAGTAAGAGGTTAGGGGCCAATGATTTTACTTTCTTTTGTTTGAAGTAGATTTTGAATACCAGCTTGTGAATTTCAATGTGTGATTTTTTTTCCTCTCCCATCTCTCCCAAATAGAATTTCAATTAGCCGTGGACTAAACAACAACTTTTTTGTTTTGTTTTTGTATAGATTTTGCAAATCTATTGCTGCCTCATGGTATCCCGATGAACGCTTTGGTTTGAACATTTTTTGAAACCGCGTTTCCGTCAAAATGTGGCTATGCTGAACTTTTTGTTGTTGTTGTTGTTGTTGTTGTATTTCCCGAAGATTACTTACACCAAGTTTTGCTCCTTAAAGTCAGCTCCCATAAATAGCACAGTCCCTCCGACTTTTAACACAACGCAAGTCACATTTTTGACGCAGCTTAGCTTATTTTCTGTGTAGCCATTGGCGCATAATATCAACATATCAGCCACAGATGATGTCAAATTTGGATTTCCATGTACAAAGTACATATCAGCTCGGTAAATGCTGCAAAAGTATAAGCCTATTGTGTTTAAGGTGAATACATAATCAGAACCAATGTGTGAGGCAAACATGCTTTGGACGTATTTAGCATGTGATGCTAACAGTCGACTAAAATCCATTCCAATATTTTCCCTTAAAAAAATGAGACTGTGTTTTTTTTCTTTACATTTTAATTGGTTGTAAATATGTATTTTGGATGTATGTCGCAGTGTTTGTTTTTAAATTGATTAATTTATTTAATGCCTATATATTGTTGTTTTTACATGTCTTGATTTTGTTTTACTAACTGGAAACATGTCAAAGGGTTGGTTACAAACCATGTAGACCTTGTATTAATTTCTATTACTTTCTTCATCTATGATTTGCTGTTTCAGCTTTGGGTGATGGTTTTTCAAAGGTAAAAAACAAAACAGAAATAAGTGGTATTCATTTATTTGTATTTTCCAATATGTAACTTTATGTTCAACTGTGTTGTATTTTGATGAGATGTGTCGTGGTCACTGCTTGTGCAACAGTTTTCTTTCATTCAGAGTTTCCAAATCATGACAAAAATATGAAGGTTTTGGCTGAAGTTACTTCGGTACTTTGGTCGTTGCTAGCATGTTAGCTCTGAAAAAGGGGGAAGAAGTCTCAAACTGTTGAAACTAAACTATCCAAATCTTTCCTTTTGATGTCGCAGGATAAAACTATTGAGCTGGAAATGAGCATAACGGATTTTAATTGTAGTAAACTCAAAACTAAATATGCTACACTTCTAGCTAGCAACGTATTTTATAGCTAGCTAGTTTGATAAAATCGTTGAGTAGGCTAGGTGAGCTAAATCTTTTAAATCAAGGATTTAAGCAACAAAAATAACAAATGCTAACAAGGTTGTCCTTTTATTACATTACTTACAAATTACTAGCTCATTTGTTAACACAATATTCTTTTTACAATGTGCTGTTCAGGGTGTTTTTTATTTGCTGCTTTATGGTTCAAGGTAAATGTTAGTGACTAGTCGAAGGGCGTGTGAGGTGAAGAGGAGGTAGCTTTAAGCTGAAATGAGTCGAGTAAGTAGTTAAGAGTTGTGGGGAAAAATATTTAAGATGTAAGCTGAGCAAAATATGAAGATTTTTAACATAGAAGGAAGGCATCAATTGGTGCAAATTGACAAAAATGTCACAATGCAACCTTTGTAGATGTATAATTTATTTCTTAACCCAACTATCACTGTAATGAGTGCTGGTTGAAGCTGCACAGCAACAAACTAGTGGTTTTTTTTAATCATTCTTTCTTTTCAAAGCAGTGGATTGAAATCTCGTATAACCTGCACACGTTGCAACTCAGTTGAGTTGCAGGCAGCTGGGCTGAACGGACGCAGACTCATGTGGCCGACATTTTGCAAATGTCACGGAAAACAATCTTGGTTTCCGGCAAGAGTTTGTGGCCTAATCTGAGATTATCTGAGGGGTGCGCGAGGGAGTGTGTGTGTGTTTCCGCGACAGACATAAGAAGAAGAAGCTACTTTAAGTTTGTCAGACTGTTGGGATGGGAGGTTTCACTTGAGGCTGGAAACGTTCCTATAGCGGGATTTAGGGCTTTGGTGGCAGTCTTGCTATTTTTTAAAATGTGAGTTTTCGTGTGTGGACAGGACCAGTGTGACAGCGTCACTTATGCATGTTTCTGTTGTACTCTCGAGAAAATACGAAACTTTTTGGGTTGAGCAAGGTTCTTCTTAAATCTCTCATCTCATTCAGTCTGCTGATTTCTCTCGTTTCCTGTTTGCCCGTTTTGTGAATTGCATCGCCCTCAAATGGTGGAGAAAGCTGCAGTCCGTCTTGTCCTCTCATGTTAGTCAGAACTTAACATTCCTAAAAGTAAAAGTTGTCACGTAGATGTGCTGTTGTTCAATGTCGTGCACAATTGATTTGGTTTGAGACAGTGAAGTGGCCCGGCTCTTTCCCAGCGTCATTAACACAGGTGTGCTTAATTTCCAAGGTAACGAGGAGCGACACTGTATTAATTATTCGTTCACGTTCCGCTTACGTAACCGCGTCAGACGCCACCGGCTCAATGCTGTTACGAGTTGTTTGTAAGAGCGCCCTCTGCTGGGGGGTAAGAAGTACTTCAGGATCATTTTGCAGTGATTGTAATAGATAAGAGGGGAAAATAATCACGTGGCTTTTTTTTTGTCATGATTTATGAGACTGAACTGAAATTATGCCACTTTTGTCATTGTGCTAAAATGAATATAAATATTATATATTAAAATATATTTGCTAACCAAAGTTGTTCTGTCTGGTGTGTCTTTTATTATCAATGCAGCTGAGAAGACACCGTATGTAGAGATAACTGATTAATTCAGAGGCCTGATGAAATGAGACGTCCAAAGTTTCTTTAGGATTGACTTGCATTGAGGAAAATCTTTATTATTAATAAAGATCTATATTGTTTCACAGATGTAACGTCAATTTCCCAGTCCAAGATTCATGAACACAACCAACCTTTTAAACCAATCAGGTAAAGTTTATTTGTATATGTTTGTAACAATGGTGTTTACAGTGATTTACTATATTATATTTATGGTGTAACCAATTATGAAGCAAGCACATATTTGTCAAATGCAATCAAAATCATCAATAGTATATAAAATGTATTTAAATATATTGATCAATGTTCCGGTTGCAAATTGAATCTAAAGTTGGGTTTCAGCTTTAGTTAATAGCTCAGTATGTCAGCATCTTTGCAGTTTTCTGGAAGTTTATCCCATATTTTTGGTGCATAGAATCCGAATAAAAATATGGACTTGATATCTTACATTGATTGTAACATAACATAAAAATACATTGTCATATCAGTGTTATATTTTTACAGGAACACAAAACTACATGAATCGATACAGGACAGCAATTTTAACTGAATTATGATCATTACAGAATAGAATGTGACTTTTAGATAATACTAACATTTAAAAACTGCAGCTGTGTTTAGCAAACAAACGAGCTAACACACTAAGAAAAAAGTAAATGTTTCATCTTAGATCCACAATGTTTTCATTAAGCTCTTGCCAGCTGGCGTAGAAACTTATGAATCACAACTGGATCTGTTTAAAAGTCAATTCTGTATTAAAAGTAAGCATTAGTGTCAGCATTATGTAAAAAAAATTATTCCCATCCTTAGGAAACCTCTCAGTAACCATAGCTACCAAACCCTATGGAAGAAGATTAGGGCCACTGAAAAAAACACCCAAAAACTTTATGACTTTAATCTCAGAATTCTTCCGTACCATAACATTAAAAAAAGTAGAACAGAAAAATTTTGAATGTTTGACCTACATTTCTCTTCAGCAGATTTTGTGGTGTAAAAATATTTAGAATTTCTTTTCCAAGACATGCAAAAACCAAAGAACTTTTTAAAAAACCATTTAAAAACGACACAAGCCTGAAGTGCGCTTGAGATTAGCTTTTTATCAAAACTTATATTTCGATTTAAAAAAAATTAACATTCTTGAATAATAATTAGAAAAATGCAACTATTTGTAGGGGATCTCTCCACCTTTAATAAACATTTATTGACATTTTAATGAGATGAGATTTGAAACTGATTATGGTCAACACTGTAAACTATCAGAACGATTTTCCCACAGAACATGTGCTGGATCTGTGGCCTGGGTGTGTCTGATGGGAAACCACTTGGTTCGCCACAGTTGGTTCCAGGTAACAGTTGCAGGTTAATTAACTGCAATTAATAAGCAGCAACCAACAGAGCATATATTTTACAAGTCTCATCATTCAACTACAACAAAGATCTAATGCAGAGCCGAGCGCAGAAGATGGTGAAAAAGATCATTTTAAGAAACTGTTCAGACATGAAACCAGGAAAACAGCAGAATCTGACGATGTATATATACATATAGTATATACAGTATATTGTCTCTGTCGTTTGCTGGTCTGTAATGTTGGTTTCTTTTCTACTAATAGATGAATTAAGAAAAAAAAAGTAAGGGGACACTGACGTGAGGATGATCATCCCATCATTTTAAACACACTATTGGGTTTTGATCACTTTTGGGTTCTTCATTATTGTGTCAGAAAGGTCTTTCCATATTGGGTTTAGTTTTTTATTTCTTGTGGATTTAGTCCAGTGTTAGTTCTTCCTCTTTGGTTTGTAGTTTCCTTTCTGTGTTAGTCTCCTTCCCTCAGTTCACCTGCTCTCCCCTTGCAGCTGTTCCACATTCCCTTTGTAAAGTTACCTTTGCTCATTTTAGCCATTGTCAAGGTTACATTCTTTTATTTTGGTAACTTTCTCGTCAAGGTATCTGTGGTAACTGAATGCAGTTCTACCTGAAAAGGTTAACCGCAATGAACAGGAAAGTCTAGCAGGAAAACAGACAAAAGGATGAATATCAATTAAATTTCAGCTTCAGTCGACAAGGGAACAACATCAGTAACTGGGGTTGAAGTTTATTTGAGAACCTGAAAATATTTATGGAAAAATCTGTGATTGATTGTATTAATGACAGGAATTGAGTTGGTGAATGATGAGGGTGGCTTTAATACATCATCATTTAACCATCTGTTCTGACCTTGTAAGAATTGACTGGATGCTACATCCATGATTATCCAACGTCATAGTCCACTTCTCCCAGTGTCCATGAATCCATGGAGGCCAGATGTCTGTAGTTTCTGATCCAATTCTGGGGAACGTTTTGAAGGCGGAGCTAAATCCTGATGGGTTGGAGAAATCCAAGAGGGATAATGCTGCATGAACTGAGGAAGGTTTCCTCTTTAAGGGAAACAAAAGAGAAAGTGTAGACAAGGTTGGAGTGGAAAAAACAACTGAGTGTCAGATTCAGTTTGATATTTACAACAACAAAAAAAACCTTAATATTTAAAATCTTGAGTTGAAGAGAGTCAGACTGTTGGCATTGACTAATGTTAATCCATCCTGAACTCTCACCAGACAATCATGTAAATCTAGATTAATTTAGTTATTTGAATTCGGCTTCTCTGACTGAAACAGAATTGTCCTTAATTGTTTTTTGCAGATGTTAAATATTTCATAAGCTGATCAAGCCTCTTTTACATAACAATAATCTTGACGCCTTAGTGATAAGTAATGACAGCCCCACAGCTAACCTAACGGTTTAGTTAAGGATAATTGAAAAGTTAGGTGGTGTCTCGTCTGTCTTGGTAATCTGGATCTCAGCGCCGCATTTGATAGAGTTGATTATAACATCATGATTGACAAGATGGAAAAGCAGACAGGATTTACCTGATCCTGTACTAAACTGATAATCATAAATTAAAGCAAACAAAACCACCCGTGGGGCACCTCAGGGCTCCTTTCCCAGACCACTTTTATTTAACATCTACATGATGTTATTACATGATGTTATGGAGCTCTATGGTATCGCTATGGTAATATCTCAGACCAGAGTTCCTGAAATCCATTCCTCGAGAGTCGGTATCCGGCAACTTTTAGACGTTCCCCTGGTCCAACACACCTGAATCAAATGGCTTAATTACACCCGCAGTGTAGGTCAAGTTCTCCTGCTAATGACCTTATTATTGGACTCAGGTGTATTAATGCTGAGACACAGGAGACCAGCCCTCATGAAGAAAAAATAACCGGTCAAAATAGATCACATTACACCAGTCATTACCGACTCCCTCTTTCTTAATAAACATAATTAAAAAACCAAATAAGAAAAAAAACAAAAACAATTGGTGGTCTGTAAAGCCATGAATGGCCTTGTGTCTAAAAACATTTCAGCTGCTCAAATCCCAAAGCCTTAGAGGCTTTTCTATACATATACTGTCTCCCCCAAAAATGTACTATACCTTCATACTTTTCATATACTTGAGTATTGTGTCACAAATATCCCCAAATAGTAGTGGAATTCATGATATGAGCTTATCATTTTTATATAAAGTGCAATGCAAGACATGCATTATAGAAACAAATGGAGAAAAAGAGCAGAAAAAGTATTTGCCGCCCCCAACTCCCTCAAAATTGCTGCCCTGGGCTACTGCCCCTGTCAGCCCTGACTCAGACAACAAATGAATTCATACAAGTTGTAATGTCTTTATATGTGTCCTGTGAGGGAAACATCAATACTTTTCTGCCATAAACACCAATGAAAACAAAACACTTCCTGTTAGCAAAAGAGGTACACAGGCACAGGAATTTGTTTAGCAAATATGCCGCATTCAAAGCATGTAGGAACTAATCTGTGGACACTGACTCACTAACCTGCACCACTTGTTTTTGTGTTCATTATGGGTTTCCCTAAAAATGAAAGTGAAATATTTTTTGTTCTTTTTAAAAAAGCAGAAGCCCAGTTTCGTAATAGAACCATTACTTACAGCTTTCCGAACATAAAGTGGAGGTGATTCAATTGTTTTGCCGATTTCGTTTTCCCTGAAACGGTCGTCATCAAAGTGGCTGACACTCCCTTTGCATGCCAGCCGTGTCAGACAAGCAGCAGTACCTTACCCAGGAGGTTTCTAGTTTCATTTCTGCTCTGCTGTCAGAGGGAAGAGGCACCGACTTCACGGAGGCAGACAGAGCCTGGGTGACTACGGCACTCCGAAAAGGTAAGAACTACTCGAGACATTTTTACACCTTGTAAAATACAACCTCTGATTATTTCTGTATATTACATTTCTCTATATAAAAGGCTTACCTTGGTAACAGATCAGTACAGGATTCAACTCAGGATTATGTAGTTTGGCAGTAATCACAGCTCAGAGTTGGACTTAAAGCATCAAAGGCTCTTTTATCTGATGTACTTAGACTGGACTCTGTTTACTTAACAGTATTTTACTAGTTACTATAATCCCTTGTTTGGTGTGTGGTATATCTTTATTTACTTTTATTGTAATCTGGGCTTAGAGCCAAAATAAGTGCAATCCAAAATGCAAGTTCAATAAAAAAAAGCAGGCTAAATATAGTTACAGGAAAAGAAAGTCAAACATTTACTACCTCTAGAATTATCAACACAAAACATAAAGGCTCTAGCTTTTACCAGGATTCAAAATAATCTAAATCTAACCCACAAGGGACGAAATCCATAGATTAAAAATATCAATTATAGCCTAATGTCTGTCCAGGCAGCGAGCCTGCTAGTTTAAACAGCTAGCAGACACTTAGCTAAGAAAAACATCCATCCATGCACCGTTTGTCCGGTTCTCCCTGCAGGGCTTTGGGTTGCTGGTGCGTATCTCCAGCAGTCATTGGGTTTCAGGTGGGGTCAGTTCTGGACAGACGGCCAGTCCACCACAGGGCAACACAGAGACAGAGGAGACAAACTACAGAGACCAATGAAGCTAACCGTCATGTCTTTAGAGACAGTAGAGGAAGCTGAAGGACCCAGAGAGAACATGAAGAACCTCTTGCTATATTGCAGCAATGCTACCAACTGGGTCGCCATGCAGTTCATCTAAGTAAAATATAACATCTAAAATTTATGAGAATGATGGGAAGCTGGTCTTATCCACTGATCTTATCTATCTTTCCATCGGTCTAAAAATCAACCACTGTCCTCCTCTACTCTTCTGTGAGAGGTTTGACTGCTAGCCCCGCCCACCAGGTCATGTCTGCATGTTTGCAGTTAACAGTAGTTACCCCACTGTTGACAACTCAGCAACTTTCTTTCTATATTTAGCGACATTTCAGACAAAAACAAATCTGTATCGGCCAAAATCGGAATTGGCAGGTCAGGCTCTTTACAAATCGGCGTCAAGGCGACATTTTTTGTGAATTGGCATGGTATCAACAAACTGGATTTAATAGAAAACGTCCCTGTAATCAAGTTGAAGACTGTTGACGTGTGTGGCCCGCAGGCAGAGCTCTTTGTAAGCACAAATTATATAATCTTAAAGGTTAGTCGAGATGTTTTTCAGTGTTTATGAGTAATGGCTTAGGGTTAGGGTCTTCCTGTTGTAGAACAATCTCATATCACTGAGTTTGTTGAAAAGTCAATTCAGTCCAGAATTGGAGGAACATCTAGGCCTTCAAACTTGAATAATATACCCTTTACTATATTATTTTCTGTTATGTATGTAAGAAAACCTTATAAAACATCTGATAATTTAATTAGTGAAGTTCAAGAACCTTTTTCGTGATGTTTTGGTTTTTGTATGGATAAAATTTCTGCTGAACAATTGAAATTTGCGAGTGCAAAACTTTGTCCTCTGGCCACCATTTATTTTACGAGATCCTTTGTTCATGGGATTCCGTCAGATTTTATTTGATCCGTTATGTTAGTACCGTCCTAAATGACAACACACAGTAGAGTTAATTATCGACTTATAGCTCTATGGAGTATTTCCTCCAAGGTCTTAAAAGAGATCATATTAAACAAAATGGGATGTATTTTCTTTGACCTTTGACACCCAAATATGGGAACAGAGTAGAGATTAGATCAAGAGGGTGGCTCAAACTAGCAAGGTTGAACAGAGACATTTTAGGTCTGATATTCTCTCACCGCTTTGCCAGCTGGTTTATTACAAGAACGCTTCCAAATGAACATATCAACATAAAAACACTTTGGCACATTCAGAAATTTAACAGTTCCGTGATTTTTCTTAAAGCATAAATTGGTATTTTTAGTTCTTCAGTAATGAATGTTACATTTGATTAATTTTGAAAACAATATTTGTCCTTTAGTTATGTTTTTTGGATGGTGAATTAAAGGTTTAACTGTTAAAAGACACCTGAAAATAAATCTTAAAAGATTGATGATTATCGATTATGTTCACGTTGTATTTTAGGCCTAAAATAAACGGTCCAATGAATCAGTCGTAGATGTGATCGACATGTTGTGGATTTGATGACAAAATGTTTATTTGTGACTGCAGAGTCTCTCTGCCTCATTCATTAATTATTTAATCCTAAATTGGTTGGACAGAAACTTTCCTCCAATTCAGAAGTGGGGCAGCGATTCGATTCCCTGATCAGGGCAGCAGAGCTCATTTTAGCTTCCATACAGTCTGAAGTGAAGCAAACTTTACAAACAACACCCCCACATCACGGGTTCTCAACAATTGTGTCTATATATATATAGATATATATATATATATATATATATATATACAATTATACAACTGTGAAGAATATGCATTTCTTCACAGTTGTATAATTGTGTTTCATTTCTTTACTTTGTTGTTGGCATTCAGTAAAATACATTATGTTCAATAATTCAGGATCTGCCAGTATTCAGTTTTCTTCATTTTGAATATGGTTCTAAGGTTTTGTACACAGATAACTGGGTCTTTATAAAAACAAATATCTCCGTCACATTGATTTAAAAAGTAATATTGCACACAGGATCGCTTTCAGAAAAGTTCATATCCACATGAACCCACACAAATCCACCCTTCAGTGTTGCTTTAAACATGCCAAACCCACAGGGGGCAGCGCAGTGCAAAACTAAAACCTATGTCAGTCAATCAGATTGCTTCAAAAGAACCACAACTTCCTGTTAGAGATCAAATATAGTGCCAGGTGCATTTGTGTGGACAGATATATAGGTTGAACTACTTTTAATTAGCATATTAGAATCTAAAATAATAATAATACAAACACAAGATAATGTCGATTGGGAATCATATCAAAGTAAGTATGTGGATATATTAGCACATTATTTATCACAGACTAATGTGTGGGATCCTGATTGTTTGTACACATGCAAACACAATTAGAGAGTTTTCTCAAATCTTCACTTTTGTTGGAGTTTCCATAAGTAATTGTTTTTAGTGATATAAAACAGTTTTCATGTGGATGAAAGGCCAAAACGCATAAAAATGCATTCTTTCCCCCAGATATCTGGCTATGTGTGGACTAGGCCTGAGTCAGAAAAAAAGTTCCTATTGAGAACAGGAAAAATATTACTAAAGCAATATCCGTTTTAATGATGTTTTACTTTGGAGTTTCACAAATCCTGCATGTCTTTCATCTACAGGTGAACAAGGCAAAAATGTCCAGAAAAACAGAACTGCCCACATCTGCAGGCAAAAAGCTTTGCTCGGAAGAAATCAGAGATTACTTTACTGTTTTGGATGTCATTTACGCAGATCAGTTTGAAGAAGAGACCGTAGACCAAGAAACTGCTGAACAAGCAGAAGAGAAGTTTCTCAGAGGAGCACCACCTGAATGGTTAAACTTTCACATCAGTGATCTAGCTAAGTCAAATGGCATCGGATCTTCATTCATCAAAAGAGATGGGTATAAAAGACTTGTGCAGCAGATTCGCAAACGGAGAAACTACATCGGAACACCAACAGTTAAACTGCTTCACCAGCAAGGATGTGGGGGAACCACACTGGCCATGCAAGTATTATGGGACATGAGAAAAACCCTGAGATGTGCTGTCTTAATGGGTTCCCCTCTAGAGTGCACAAAGATTGCAAAGGAAGTTGTGCACCTTTTTACAGGAGGCAGCAAAGATGACCTCAACACCGTGCTGCTCTTGATAAATGAGGAGTTTGTTTTGGAGCATCTTCAAGACAGCATCATGGCAGAGATTGAAGAACAGCAGATAGATGTTGATTTTCCTGTGGTAATTTTATTCATCTGCGTGAGAAGCGACCACGCCGTCCTCAAAACCGAACACTACAGAGAACAAGAGGGGTTCATGAAGGGTCACGACACTGACTACGTCCTCCTCAAAAGAACCCTCTCAGATACTGAAAAGGAAGAACTGGATACCAAAAAGGAAGAGCTCAGCCAAAAATATGGAGCCAAAGCCTCCCAGTTCCATGGTTTCAACATACTACACAGTAATTTCTCACAGGATTATATCCAAGGAGCATGTGCTGTCCTTAACACGGTTGAAAGGAAAAAGAAACCCTTGAAGACCCAACTTTTCTCCTTCCTGTCCTTGCTGAATGCCTATGTACCAGGCTCCTATCTACTAGAGTCTGACTGCTTAGACTTCCTCAGACATGACAACTCCCTGCAGGGTGACCTTTCACTAATGCAGCCTTTCAATCATCTCATTGTCTCTTTTCAACATGACAAAAGGTGTGAGAAAAGAATCCGGATGGCTCATCCAATGATTGCGAAGTATTGCACTGAACTACTGGCTATTGCAGGAGTGGCCAGAAGTGACACGGCAAGAAACTTCTTGCGCCAATTTTGTCCAGATGAGGTTTCTCCATGTTTGCTTGGCTTCATCAAGGACTTGCTGACAAAACGAGAGCATAAAAAGGACGGGTCGATCGAAGATTCGGATCTGGAGAAATTTTCTACTCTGATTTTACACATTAACGAGATAGAAGATGAAAACGAGAGTGCATCGGTTCTCAAGGTGGCATCAAATAAGTTTGATAAGAACTCTTTGTTCCCCCAGGCACTTGCAAGGCTTTGCTATGGAGAACTTGAAGACTTCAAAGAGGCTGAAATTTGGGCAAAGACAGCAATAGAACGAGACCCCAAAAAATCCTTTATTGCCGACACGTTGGGCCAAGTTTATAAAAACCATCTGAGGAACAAAAGGCTTTCAACTGAACCAAGAGGACTGTTGCAGTTGGCCCAGAAGGCCATTGAAGCTTTTGAGCATGAAGAACAACTTGCTGAAGAAGAACACAGGAAAAGTTTGACAGAAGATGAGAAATCTAAAGTCCTGTGGGGTTTAAACACCAGAGGGCAGTTTGGTTTCCTGCAGGTCTGTAACATTCTCTTTGACCTACTCGTCATCCAAAATGACACTTGGAAGGAAGTGCTTACAAAGAATGTGCCGATGGGCTCAGTCCTGGAATCACTTGGAGATAACAAACTCTTTAGGTTCAGGGACCTCATAGAGAATCTCAGGGAGAAAGTTGAGAAAAAAATGGAATTCTTTGACAACTTTCTCACCTATTCACAGTCTGTCCTGAGAAAAGACAAAGCTTATGTTTCTAGAGAAGCTTCAGCATGCTACAAAAAGTATGTTGGAGACTCTGTCCCTGAACACAATGACAGACTCCAACAGACTTTCCAAAAACTGAAACAGAAACTGGCCATCACCTCTGCTGGGGTGCTCTCATGTCTAGACCGAACATGCACCTCACACATTGAATATATCATAGAGTGGTGGAGGGAAATTTCACAAGGACAAAATTCCACTGCTGATGCTTTTGTCAACTTTATCCTTGCGCAGATCATGCTTTCAAACAAAAACAAGGCTGTATCCAGTCCTGATTATAAAAATGCTTTAAAACTAGAAAAGCCACCGTCCTCTGTCACACAAGCAGAGTATGACCTTCTATCTCTGCTTCTGTCTTGGCCTACAAATGATGAGGACAAACCAGTTCCCCATCTCTATCAGTTAATAAAAAATGCAAGTCATGCTTATGAGCGAGAATACAAGACGACGTTTCGATCAAGATACCTCCGACCTCTGTTTTTTCTTGGACCAGGCATAAGCTTGAAGAGATTTGTTCACCGACGGGTTCTTGAGATCTTGTGGACCAAAGATGCACTACAAGAATCAAACACAAACTGGAAGAATGAGAGTATCTTCAGAGATTCCATAGTTGAAGAACGCCTTCTCAGAGTTGAAGGAGTGGTGCGAAACTACAGAGTCTATGCAAGAGTCAAAGGAACTGAAGTTGAGGTAGATGCAAACCGAAAGGACTGTCTCTGTAGATCAGGCCAGGTCTTCTTCTACCTGGGATTTACCATCAAAGGTCCAGTAGCCTTCAGCATTCGGAGAAAATTGCTGGTCACCGAGGGTAAGAAAACTACTCACTACAAAAAATAAATAAATAAATACTTCATATTTCTTTACATTACAGTGTGATGGGATTTACAAAACCTAAATACATTAGTTAAAAATGTTCAAAGCAGATAAGTAACTCTGGTTCTTACTTTTTGACCAGGGTCCCACCCACTACCAACAGAACAAATGATATAGACACAACTTTTGTTTAGTTTGGGGAACTGAATTACCACCTCATCTTGTTTAGTTTCTGGAGTTAAAGCAGGTCTCTGAAGTCCTGAGAGGTCTAGATGATTCTGAACTCAGAAATACATTTAGACTCTAAACCGTTTACAGCTTTAAAGACAAACAGAAGAATTTCTAAATCAATTCTTTGATAAAGTACTTGCGTAATGTGATCCATGTTCCTAGTGTTGGTCAGAATAAATATTTTACTTTACAGACATCTTCATAGAAAGTATTACAACATACTAAAAATAACAGCATCTGATTTTCTTTGTCTTGTATCTCATGAGACATAAATCTGATGATCTGAGGTGTTTAGCCCTATTGAGTCTAATTGACCCCTCACACTTTTGGGGCAAAAAATGATGGTTTTTATACCATTTCTATCAGACTATGTGGAAAGTCTAAACCACTGTTACCACGGACACACTGACCCATTGAGTTAAATGGACTAGGGTTATGTGATAAGGGTAATAATGCATATGAAAGTAAAGCCAGGACATTGACTGCAGCTGAAGGTGGTGGCTCAGGGGTCTGACCAGGAAACATGCCTCACCTGAGCTCTGTAGAGAATCTATGGAGAATCGCCAAGAAGATGGTGAGAGACACAACACCCAACAATCCATAAGAGATGGAGGCTGCGATTAATTCAAGAGAGAAACAGGCTGATGCAGGGACTCGTGCAAAAGGAGACTCAACCAACCAACATTATTCAACACATGGACATACAGCATTTTTCAGAAGGCCAACTACTTAGTTTTGTTGAAAATGTGTTATTTTAGGCAATATTGATAGTATCTGAGAAAATGTAATGTAGGTCTTTATTAGTTAAAAGCCATAATCAAAACAAGCAAAAGTGTTTCAAATATATTACTGCGCTTTTAATAAAGCTATTTAAAATTGAATTTTGTTTTTGAACAGATACTGAAAAGTTAACGTTTTGATATTTGAATTTACTGAGATCCAGCTGTACGTTTTGTATGAAAAGTTTTTGCTTTTTAAAAAAAAAAAAAAAAAAATACAACAGTTCAGTTCTGAGTTTTCCCTTGTTCTTCATTTAAGGGGACCAAAAGACAAAAACTCCTGATCACGGAGAAGGTAAGAAAATATAATTTGTTCCGACTGTATCTGCTTTTTCAAGTGCATTTGCGATGCTAAGACTGCAATAATCACTAACATTTGCTCTCCTTTTAATTGTGATGGTCCTTCTAACAAGTGTTTATATTGTTGTATAATTGCAGCAAGCAGCAATGGAATGACTGAAACAGGAAAGAAGCCAGGTGCTGATGTGGCCTAGTTAAAGACCAGAGATGCGACTGAAAGAACTGCTGTGGGGACAAAGTCCAAGATCTGCGGATGAATGGACACAGTTAGAAAGACATGAATACATGTCACCATTACTTTACATGACACTACAATGATGTCTCTTAAAGGTGGTTAATGTAATGCACTGAGTTTTGTATTGTTTGTGATTTTGTGAAAATTACCATATGTCATGATTTAGCTTACATGAAAAACTTTAAAAAATGTTCTTGAATCTATTTTTTAATCACCATAGAGTAAAAAGGGATACTTGCTTTTTATTTTGTCTTAAGTTTATTTCCTGTACACTGCTGTTGTGTACAGTAACACAAATAACTTTTTTTATGTTTTGTATTAAGTTTTTTACAAAATCAGTGTGAAATTTTGTTACATTTGTTTTACTTGTTTAAAATTGTTTTTCACACAAAGTAAAAAAAAATTAAAAATGTATAAGAATGAAAGCAGGCATTTTAAGAATTTAAACAGTATAATTTCTTCTGTGAAAAAGGAAGGTTTTCACCAGCCACTATAGCAGCAGGTCAGATTTGTTGCTACCGTTAGCGCTCATTCAAACTTAAGATTAATTTCTCCTGAAAAGCTTGTGAATTAAAAACACTCATTTAATGTATGCTGCATGCCTTTAATATGTGATAGAGTACACTAATAAAGGTGTGAAAGATAAGATTTTTATCATGCAAATGTGTGATAAAACAGCATGGACTTATTTTTTGGTTCACTTAAACAGAACATCAATCCTTGAGTTACAGAAATGTTCCAAAGTAGGCGTCTTAACGCCATCATTAACCAGCCAGTTTGAAGATACTTTGGTACTGTTGAGAGCAAATGGACCAGAGAAAGCAAATGTAAAAACTGTCTGAGGAGCTTAGAGACAAGACAGCTACAACACCATCGCAGAGGTTCTTGTAAATTCTGAATTTCTGGGACTGTAGCCAACCTGGAGGAGGACGGAAGCAGAAAACAATCTAACCCAAGTTGGGGGAATTTGCTGCATTACAATCAAGGATAGTACAAACTGTGAACCTGGCTGGATGTTTTTCCACACTGCATGTGGATCTCTACAGCATTAACCCCTATTGTGCCAAGCTTATAAGTTGTTTTTTTTTAACCAGCTTCGTAGCAGAAGTCAGACGAACGTTGTCCAGCAAACTGGTACCCATAACAGAGGCAACAAAGCCAGCAAGAATATATTACTTGCTAGCTTGAGGTGATTTGAGTTAGCCACCTCAGGTCATACGACGCAATGGAGATATCTGCATGCGACTCAAACTTTTACCGGACATTAAATAGTTCTGCCACGACAAAATGTAAGACCTGTGATTAACGTATTTAAGGCCAACTTACTTTTTGATTCCATCATCCTGCTGCCCTGTAAAGGGATTTAATCCCAAGTTGCCTGTGTGTGATGGTGCCATTGACTGATCGTTGCTCTGCTGCAAAGCACTTTAAGCGGTCAGTATGACCAGAAAAAAAACCCTTAATAAATTCAGCTAATTTAAAATGCTTGTTTCTGACTGACACATTCATATCTACTGTAAGCAAGCAAAATGCTCCTCTGATCATTTAGAGCCACATTGAACTGATAAAAATAATAATAGCAACACATAAAACTGCAGCATAACATCTTCATCTTGGTCTGTTCCCAAACAGTTTTATTTCTAAAAGATGCACAAAAAACAGTATTTCCTCTACGGCTTCTCTGCTCATATGTATGACAATACAGACAGCAGGAATCTTGAGAGAATCTCAATGGTTGATCTGAGCGATGAGCCCCTCCAGCTCTGGTCGTGCCTTAAAGCGCGCCTGATAATCTGCCTCTGTGTGCTGAGAGAGGGGAAAAAAAACAGAAATAATTTTAATTTTACAGTTGTTACAGTCATTGCTGTTGATTTCTATTACTTAAGGGAAAATTCTAAAATCTCTATTTCTCACCGACAGAGAAGCGCAGAAAAGCCTTTTACATTCATAAAAAACTGAAATGCTTATTAATAACGCAACAAATATCTCACTTTGATGATTCTACTTATTCAGTTCAGTTTATTTATAAAGTACCAAGTCAAATGTTATCTAAACGCACTTCACAGGACATATGCAGCTATATGAAATGATAGAAACAAATGAATCCCAATCATACCAACACGATGAAATATCCAGGATCAGATCTGACTCACCTCCTGCACCGAGAGCTGAACTCCCTCCGGTTGGTTCTTCAGAATAATGTCCATGAAGACGGGACACAGCGAGGCGTTCAAACTACTCAACTAAACACAGAAAACAACACGTTCCATCAACTTCCACAACGTTCTCCGGAATCTAATCAAACCCGCAGCTTAGGAGACTTTTAGAAAGACCTGGACGACGCGCTGGTGGGTCTTCAGGACGGCGTCCACGTGTGTTTTGTTGCCCTGTTCTTGCATTAGCAACACTTCTGTGATCTTGGTTGGCAAAGCATAGCTGTGAGTCGAGGACATAAAAGAAAAATATTACTGTGTTTAGGCTTGATACATTATTTAAGATATACACATTCATTGCTCCACATTCAGCCAGTTTATTTGGATTGAACATAAACTTTAGATGGACATCTGTTCACCACTGTTTCAGCAACATATAGATAAATGGCCTGATTTGGCACTTATATTTGATGACTTTTCTTGACAGAAAAGATTGAGTTCTTTTAAATATGGTGATTTAAGACATATCCCATACATTTTCAATCGGCTTTTTAGTTTTTATAGTTCTAGAAAACCCGTCAGCTCAAATGTCTCTGACCACTTCTGATTACAACAGTGGTCAAATATCCAGTCAGAACTTGACCTTCTTGTTCAACAAGTCATGGAGTTGACACTTGTTGACACATCAAGATGTTTTGAAGGGTGTGCATACACACTCCGCTCCGTTTCACGGATGAGGTTGTATATTTCAGATCATTTCTTTAAGACTTCGCATCGCTGAAGTTTACACAGCAGACAGTGATAGCCTCACTACCGCCCTCTGGAGGCTGTTTTCGGGTCAGTTTTGAGTAAAAACTGCTTCTGCTGAATTTGGTATTCTTTTATAAATAATGCCATCTTCTGAGTGGTCTATTAAATATAGAAATAAAAGCACAAAGTTGCTCTATTTTCATTGTTTTGTCAAATCCGACATGTTGAACACTCTTGGAGGGGACTGTACAAGTCCTGTATATAACTTCTGCGTTCATGGGAGGAAATCCATGCTCAACTCAAACGTAAGTTTTTGAGATGGCTTTCATATCCGTGATGATCTATATGAACCTCTGACTGAGACTGTAGCCACACAGCAGCGTTCTCCTGCTGATCGTCACCTTTCTGCCACTTTGATGTTGAGTCGGTTGCAGAGGTTGTGGATGTACTGGGAGTAATGCTCCACCACGGTCATGTCGTAACCGGAAACCTTCACGTTCAGAGTGCCGTACGCCGTATCGGTGGCTGAAACCAGCTCCTTTAGCTGGTGTCTGTCTTTCTTCTTCTTGGGCTGAACAAAAATACAAAACGGCTTCATGAATTAAAGCATATCAGGTGTTATATCATGAAACATGGTGTGGCTTAAGAAGATCAACAACCAATATCGAGATATGCTTCGGCACCTTCTACTCTTCAGGGAGAATTTGAGAGAGAAAGATTTGGTCTAAAAAGTGTAAAAGGAGCTGAAACACTGATTTCCTTTAAATCAAGGCTTCAAACCCACCTGTTGAGAGGAGTCTTTGATTAGTAGTGAAAACACTGATCAGCATATTTGATGACATTTGACAAAATGTAGTATTTATTACATTTTGTCATACAGCCATCAATTTGTGACTGTATGATGTTTTTATGATTCATTGTTGCTGTAAATTGCTACACAAATAAACTTGACTTTTAGGTCAAGTCACATTGAACTTGGAGTTGACACATGTTGAGATGAGGACTGTAGACTCTGGTCGCAGAGATAAATCCTTAAATCTTGCCTGGTGAATGTTAAAAAACACAGTATGTGATTGTATTTTAATACGCTTGACTTTGTATCAAAGCAGGGTTTCGGAGACTTACTGCCTGTTTGGGTATCAAATGCCTCCACCTTCCAATCCCGTGAGTCGGCATGTCTCTGTACTGTCTTTCATTTATAGATGCAGTACCTGAAACAAAAACAAAACCTCAAAAGCATATTGACATGAACAGTGTGGAGAAGCAACGCTTCTAAGGTTTTGTACTCACACCACATCGGATGCTGAATGGATGGTCTGCAAAGATTACAGGATAAAAATCAATCAAAAAGATGGAAACTGCTGTTAAAAGTTCCAGCTTTCAACCACCAGAGGGAGTTAGCCATTAGATCAAACGGTAACATTAAAAGACAATCTAAAGACATACTTGCATAACGACTGATTCAGGATGGATGCCTGCTGCGGGAAAGTCACTTGCAACTGTGTACAATGAAAAACGAGGGATTTCACACACCTTAGAAATGTTGGTGATATATTTAAATCTATAAACTACTTCTTTTTTTTAAATTACAAAAAAACCAAGCGTTACATAAGTGTACTCAGAACATAAAAGATGTGCCATAAAAATAGTTTTTGGTATTAAACAGCAGAGCTCCGCTAAGTTATGACCTCTGGTTAAAAGCTAGCAGCTAGCACGAAAAGCTCCCATTTAGCCTTACCTTCCGGAATATGTGGTTCATTGTGTCTCCACTGTGTTGAAAACACACCGCGTGAGTCACAGTAAAACTGACAACTTCAACTCAACCACCAAAAACACGAAAAATACTTGTAAACACGCAGTTTTACTACGCCTGATGAAAACGGAAGCACACACAGGAAGTCGGAACGTCGTATTTTCGGTCCGTCGAACAGAGTAATAACTACAAGGGTTCCGGTGTGGTACGTTCCTCCGTCAGTGTTTTCTCCATAGACAGGAATTCATACGAATAATAACACGTATTCATGTCTATGGTGTTTCTCCACCAGATGCGCCTCCTTATAGCCCCAAGGTGCATTCAAGTCAAGCCTTCAAAATACATATAAATATCTCTAACATATTTTCTTGAATAATCACAGGTTACAAATTTCTTATTCAACCCTTTCTGAAACACCATCATTCATCGAATTAAATTAGAAAATGTCAGTCCAGTCTTAATTGAAGGCTTCGTTAAAGCAAAACCAGATATGGTTAATCTCAGAACGGATTCTTGGTGAAATGTTTATCTCTTCTCAAAGGAATCAACTCAGCAGTGTCCCTGATGACTGCAAACTAATATTTCTGTAGACAGACATTTTGGGGTTTCCTTAGCTGTTAATCAAAATGAATATGAAGCCACACTTTATTTACTATTTATTTGTGTGTAGGTGATCTAGATGACTTGCCCTTTTTAAGTGAATTACTGTGTTTAATAACTAATTTATTGCAATGCACTTATAGTGCAGACAGAACTGGGTTGCTCCTGACCATCATACTGGACAGTCAGATCCTAATAAATAAATATTTAATAATGTCCTAAATAAAACATGTTCTCATTCAGTTATTGATTGACTATGCTGATGTTTTCTGATGACAATCTATTGTTAGCTGCTAGAATTGGAAAAAAAAAAATATATATATATATACATTTCTGTTGTGGAGTGTAATTGATGCTCCGTGTCAAACAAGCAAGATCATTTGAAATATTCAATTTAGACTTTATTAAGAATATGCACATCTTATCTTATTTTGGCCCCTTACAATCACAATCAATGAAAAAAAAAAGAAAAAGAAATCAACCTTTAGTACAAAGATGTTCTGTTCAGCCTGGAATATTTGAATGTTAAAGTGCAAAATTTGATACGACCTAAAACTGTTCCTTTAAAATTCATGTATGAAGTGTGCATAGAAAGATTTGACAATTCTTTATACAAAGCAAGCACTGCTTTTAAAGCCTTACTTTTTCTACCATCTATGTAAACGTATCGCATTGCAATACTTTCCCTCGCTGCCACACACACTTTAACTTGTAATGCATAAAACAGAACCACACACACACACAGCTTGTTCAAACACCAGGCCAGAGGTTTTGTGTTCACTTTTCCTTGAGAAACCAAACATGCTGACAAAGTAAACTGGAAGGAAGCAATTAAATGCTTTTTCTTCAAATGAATAAACATTCATTTCTTATCAGGCAAGTCTACGGTTGCCTTTCAGGGAAATATATTGGATTTAGTAAAATATTTATCAAAGTGATAGAAAATGGAGAAGTGCAGCCATGCAAAGGTTTAGTACATATTCTGTCATGGTACATTCATGTTTTTAATGTGAGCCGGGTTTTTACCTACAGTGAATCTCTGATATAAAGCACTTTGATGTAGCTCAGCGGTAGCATCACAGTTTAGCATTGGGTTGTCAGTGCAGTTAGCTTCAAGTGGACCCAGTGGGAGGAAACGTTCTAACATCTGGTCCTACCACAGCTAATCGCTTCACTTAAACTCCTCGCTCTTCCTCATCATCGTCCTCCTCTTCCTCTACATCCTCATTGTCTTCGTCTACATCTTCATCCTCCTCCCCGTCCTCCTCCTCTCCTTCTTCCTCCTCTTCGTCATCCTCCCATAGGCTTATGCGGTCATCGGCCAGGTCGTCATGTACTTCTTCTTCTTCTTCGTCGCTCCTCATTTCCTCTTCACTGCTGTCCTCCAGTTCGTCTTCATCATCGTCGTCCTCATCCTCAACCGCCTCTTCTTCGTTGTCCTCGTGTTCCTCCTCCTCCTCATGGTCAGAAAGACTACCTGAGGACCGGTCGCGTTCAGAGCAATGTGATTTTCTACACGTTTGGAATGTATTGAACGTTTGAAAAATAAAATAAAAACTCACATAAGGAGTTGATGGCAGCGACAATGTGACAAGGTAGATCGTCAAGAAATTTGGTCATTTCCTCCTCCATCCTTATTCCGAGGATCTCAGTCTCCATTTCGACGTACTCGGGGTAGAACATATTTTTCCTTAGTTGTCTACGGCATCTATCATAAAGAAAATAGTTACAGTAAGAAGGAGAAATTTCAATTATTTACAGGTATGTTTGAAGGTGATTTATAGATACTGTGCAACATGGTGGCACCATTACACAGACCTAAAAACAATTCAAGTCAAACATAAACGCCATCATTATCCTGATTAAATTAAGTCCTGTCAGGTTCATAAAGTATTCCTGTTTTGGAGAGGATGTCCGTCAGACTGTGAATCAACTCCAGGGGGCTTTTTGTGGGCTCTAGTGTCCCTTATTTTGATAGTAGGCTGACAGGAATGGGGTAAGGAGAGGGGGGAAGACATGCGGTAAATGTCGACGGGTCCGGGAGTCGAACCCGCGACAGCCGCGTCGAGGACTCAAGGCCTCCAAATGTGGGTTGAGCTAACCCCTACGCCACCAAGGCACGCCCAGACTGTGAATCAACTCTAAGTCTTAAGTCTTGTTTTTGCCACTTAACCGCTAAACAAGACTTTAGACTTGTTTTGCAGTCTAATCTTAGAGTGTTTTCACACCAGACTCTGTTTGACTGGGGACCAAAGTTGTAACATCAGTTACATTTTCAGATGGTGTGGTTCTCTTTCACACTGCACCGTCAAACGAACTAAACTAATTAAAAATCGTGTTCCTCTTCTTGCCTGTGGTGGCGCTGCACTAAGAACCACTGAAGGAAACGACACAAAAACGACTGAATAAGCCACCAAATATACTGCACATGTACAGTATATTTAAACATTGAAGAGTTACAATTCTACTTCCTTGGAATTTTGACACATCCAAAAATGTCCTTGGCAGCCAATAATAGCTGTAGAAAAAACTGTAAAACCTACAGCATCAGATCTGTAGAAAGAGCTGCAGGAGCATAATTACACTATTGAGACTCAAGACAGACACTTGTGTATTAACTTTCACTGTTTTAATTCAAGATTACCAAGTTTAACTTGAAATTCTGGTCTTTTTATTACTCTTTAATTTTCCTGTAGAGAACTAAATTTGATCTGGAAGATGTTTTAGAAATAAAACATGCTTACTAAAATTTAATGAAGACATCGATAAGTCTACACATTAACTAGTCAACGGCACAAATGCATCAAATCAATCAATAAAGAAAGTTTTTGGAGTGATAGACAAAGTCCATAACCTCATTGAATTTATGAAGACCACAGGTACAACAGGTTGTTCCTTGTATTTAATTTGAAAGTACAAAAGCAATTCCATTGTATGACATCAAACAGATCAAATTAAAGATCCACCAATAAATAATAAAGATGAAATTGGTACTTACTGTTTTCCTGTGGTTTTATATGCCTGAAATCAAGACAAAACATTCAGAAACACAGAACATGAACTTAGTTAGACACAGGTTATCCATATCAACACAGAAAATTAATTCATATGGGTCTCAACTTTTTATTTCTTTTTTTTAATTCAAATAAAGGTCAGTTTTTTTCTCCAAGCCAACTGTTTTAACATTAGTAGGTTCAAATATAAAATCATTACCAGCAAGAATTGCGTTGGAACAAGCTAGCGTACAAAGCGCCATTAGCAGCGATGTCTTTGTGAGATGTGCTTACCTCGACAAAACGGAAGGAGTCGCTCTCCTGCATGAGGCTTTCAATGCTGCAGCGCACCTCGTCGAGGCGCGTCTGGTCCTGACAGATTCTGGAGATGTTCTTCTGAATGGCCGAGCCGTTGATCTCACACTGGGTGCGAGTGAATTCTCTTAGTGTAAGGATGAAGCGCTGCACTCTGGTCTTCATCTCGTCCTCCAGGAGCGTCAGGCACTGCTCTGCGTCCTCCCTGAACTTCTGGATGAGACACCAGACAGGAAGTGGTGTCATGAAAGCAGCAGTAAACAGATGAGTTAAATCCAGCTGAACAGGTTGGATTGTTGCGTTTTACCTTATTTTGTCTCTCCTTCTCTTTCTGCTCCTGCAGCTTCCTCTCTGCCAGGCTGTTCTTCCTCTCCAGCCTGTACAGCTGTTTGTCCATCGAGCTCTGGACGACAGCAATGTGGAGTTATATATTTCAAGTTATATTGCAGAAATTACTAACATGTTGTACAAGCAGCAAGATGACAATACCTACATAAAAAAAACAAACATCTTAATTAGAATTCAATTTGGTCTCTGGAGTTCCTAAAACATTCATGTGATGTAGCTAATAAAAAATGGTGTCCATAACAAAACTATATCCTGAAATAAAAGCACACGTATTCAATGTTTGGAACAAGGCCACATCTGCAGGTTTTTGGTGGTTTATTCCGCTTCATTTTTAGGTGAATTTGTGACATTTCTGCTTCTTGTTGTCTCCACTGCAGTATACTAGAAGCATCTCCTTTGTTTCCTATTTGTTAATAGGAAACAAAGAACAGGAAGTGGCTTTAACACCCAGAGAAGCTGGACAAAGTCACATGACTGTCCTTTCATTTCCTAACTATTCTTATTATTCTTTCATGTGGATTCTATATATTTACCTTGGTTGAAGTAAATCTGAAAGAAAATTGATTCTTGCTGCTTATAAACAGACTTCTAGTTTGTCACAACTCTTCTATGCATTTTTTTTTTTATTTTGAAATCTCAAATTTTCCACACTGAGCCTTCTACGTTTTTTCTGGAGATTGTAACATCCAGTATATTTGACTACAAAATTTTAACCTAAAACTGATTAATACTTGAATCTTATAATTTGAGGCTCCACTAATCAGAAACCAACTAAGTGCAGAAACTGGCTTTCAGTTTTCAAAGAACTAGATCACTCTACTCATCATGATAATGGTTTGTCTTCTACACTTGGATTCCTTAAAACATTGTTATCATTATCTTTTCAAAATCAGACAGAGTAAGAACCAAAAGTTCAATTATGACTGAATTTAATGTGAAAATTTCCTTCTTTGAAATATTTGAATAAGCCTGCAAGACAAAAACTAAAATATGGTTAAGTAAATTACTCAAACTGAGGCGTTTAATCACAAATTAAACATAAGGTATGTAATATAAGTAGAAATGAATGTAAAAAAAAAAAAAGCACTGAATTTATTGCGCATCAACAGGTTAAAGTCCTGTAGAAATAAGGGAGAAGAAAAACACATAAAAACAAACTAGCTACTTTCCTAGACAATATAAACCTTTACATTAATGTAATCAAATGTTAAAATATGACCAAATGGGATAGACATTGTGTTAGAAGTTTATTTTTTTCATATTTTCTACATGTCAGAAAACTCCATCTGAAAGAGTGAGAAAGTGTAAATAAAATTGATCAGACATTTTTCTTTTTTTTTTGGCAGCTTAGAAACAATGACTCAGTGCTACTGCTGGCCACATGTGTAAACCAGCCCATCAGTTTCAGTGGTTACAGCTGACATAAGTGGTTAATTATTTGATAAATATGTTTAACAATTTATTTTGAGACAAAATCTTAAGGCAGTCAGTAGATTTTAATTCTGACTTTTTGTTATTATTACTGTTGTATTGGAAACAGCATGAAGTTATCGTTTTGGACTTGAAGTCAGCAGATGGGATAAAACTCCTAGAAGGTTCTGTTGGTACCTTCATATCCTTCATAGTGTTCTTCAGGGTCTTGATGGTGTGTCCCGAGTGTCCTCCCTCTATGGTGCAGGCGTTGCAAACACACATCTTGTCATCCATGCAGTAATATCTGGAGAATAACAGGAAATAAAATATTAAAAAAAACACTCAGATCAAGTAAATCTTAAAATCTGATTACTGTGGGGAGAGAAGCAACATTTCTGTAGAAAAGCCGAGCAAATAAGAAGGAAAAAGAGTTGGGGAAGAAAATATGACATTTCTTCCTCTCTTCTAGATGGGTAGGTTGGGGTTTTCTGCATAGTCATTAAAAAATATTTTCTTGAATTGAAAAAAGTATACACAGAAATTACAAGAGAAATCTTTGAACAACACGTTTTAACTTCACAATATCCGACTACAGTTTCCAAACAATTTTTCATTTCACAAAAGCAACCAAAAATGAGGCAAAAACGTTTGAAATCCATTTCAATCACAACGACCAACAAAACGTTCTGCAATCATAGATAAAACATTCAGAATCGTAACATGTGACAGTATTATTCTGATGCTTATGTGAAACTCTGCCATTATTGAACCATTAGTAACTTTGTTCAGAATGGAAAACATGAAATCCTTCTGATTCCGTTTCCTTAATTGTCATAAAAAAAACGCAACTTGGAAAAACAGAACTTGTTTCTTGTCATCTCATTTAAAAAAATTAACCAACCTGAACAGATCAATAGTGTTTTAGAAAATAAACTCCAACCACTGCAGTAGATATGTTTGCTGTGATTATAAAAGTGAGAATTTTCAGCAGGTTGTCTGTTTATTTGTCAGAAGACCTGTGGGTTTAGGTGTGACAACACAAAACAACTTCATTCTGGACACCGCTTGGCACTCTGAGAAATCGTTTTCTCAAACAACATGGCACTAATTATGACATTACAGATGATCCATACATAAGACGTAACCATGGGAAACAGCTCATATGTTGGAGGACATTCATCCTAAGGAATGTGTTAAAATTAGAGCTGGGTGATATGGCTCAAAAATAAAATAAAAATTTTTTTTCCTCATACTGACTCAAAAAAAAACAACAAAAAAAAAAAAGGAATTATTTTTAAAAATGTAGATTATTTCAATCACCCCTTCTGTGAGATGTACAATAAACTTTTTTGAAACATAATAAAGACTAGAAGATGTCTGAAAATTACGAGAAAAGAGCTTGGATCATCATTTTTTGTGTCGAGTTCTCAAAAAAGTACTTCTTGATTCTCGTAATGTTAAGACTTTAATCTTGTATTATTTCAACTGTATTTTATTGTAACATTGACTATTCTAGGGAGGAAAAATGTTAGCACAAACCTTATATTCCAAATAAGTGGAAGCTGTATAACACGCTTGTCAAACAAGATGGTGATGTGGATGTCACTGAGAAGTATGAAAATACTAGAAAACCATTTGTGGTTAAAAAAAAAAAAATAATTCTCCAAAAACAAAATATTCAAAACACCCAAAATTCAATTCATGGATAAAATCCAGTTTTCCCCAAGTGTATTATAAGCCTGGCAGGCCACCAGGCTTTGCTTGCCCCTCACCCAGACTAAACTTTGTTTGTTTATTGTCACTGTCACATAACAAACCTTACTTAAAAATAAAGATGGACTAAGCTAGGTTTATGGTTGACACATTGAACTGAGTGTGGGGGTCCAAACTAACTGCGCTGTTCCTGCACTTGGCAAGCTGTCATTTCTAAATTATACCTGTTCATGAAATCAATTTATGGCCCAGCTCTACTTCAAATACACTCTTTTCGTTTTATGATTAGAAGGAAATGGATTTTTTTGCAGTTTCATTATAAAATTAAGAACTTAAAAAAAGAAGAAAAGAGCATTGACTAACATCTGACTCCTACCTGTAGACTTCATCATGATCCAGGCACTTCCTCTTCCAGAAGTCCAGCATTGGGTCTGCGAGAACATGCTCCCGGAACGCCGGCAGCTCCAGGTGCGGCTTCAGGTGCTCCTGGCACATGGACACCTCGCACTTCAGGCACGTCTTGACCGCCAGCGTTGACGAAGCGGCGTCCTGCTTGTCTTTGCCTTCCTGAGAAAGACAAGCACTAGTAGAGGACTTGTCCCCAAAGGAGCTGAATCCTGAGGCGCCGGCGGCTGCTGAGGGACAGTAGTCGCACTGAACGGCGAAGATGGTCTTGGCTAGCTGTGCTGCGGAGAACGAAAGCGGTTCCTGGGACTTTAAAGTGGAGGCGGCCGCTGTCATAGCCCTCCGCCTGCGGAGGTAGTCATCGGCGATGTTGGCTAGCTTGAAGTTTTTCTGGAAGTTTGTGCCACTCTGGTGGTTTTCTCGGCACTCCGGACAGCGGACGTGGCCTCGCTCCGCCTGCCGCCTCAGCCGGTCGAGGCAGATCTTGCAGAAGTTGTGTCCGCAAGGGAGCAGGCGGGGATCCCGGTATACTTCGAGGCACACCGGGCAGGTGAGCTCGTCCTGTAGGACGCTGCACTGCTCCGAGTGGGCGGAGGCCATGGCGCTTTTCAGGAAGCGGACCCCGAGAAGATTCCTGCAGGCAGAGGAAGGAATCGGGTGAGGGAAGAGTTCAAAGAAAGATTCAGAAGACGTGGAAAGAGGAATTCAGATCATGGAGACCATGGATTGCAATGACCTACTCTGATTACAGATTCTTCAAAAGGCATTGAGATTTTTTTAACCTTTTACTCTGATTTTTACATTTTTCTTTTAAGATTTCCCTGAAGATATCATCAACTCTACCATCTCTCTGCTCTGCGCCTTTAAAAAGGAGCGGCAAAAGCAAAAAACTCTTGGAGGATACTTGGATGAGACGAGTTACCTTTTAAGTTTCCATATGGGATAAACAAAGTATTTTTGAACTGAACGTTATTAAACACCTGCCTCGTCTTGTTTAGTGAGCAGAGTTTCTGCTGATTTCTCAATGCCTTCCAAACTCCAAGAACTTTCTTACCAAGGAAAGACAATCCAACAACACGTAGTTTCCAAAAAGACCTGCTGATTCTACCATAAATAAAATGAGTACATTTCGGTCATGTGGGTTGATTATTTAATGGTATTAAAACAACATTTAACTCTCCAGTCAGAGAGGCTGCATCAGCCATTTTGCTTGATTCAGAGTCTGTGTTTCAGGATTTCCTGTTTATATTACAAACAATCCCAGGATTTCTCTATATTTTTTTTTCTTATTCCCTGTTGATGACAGAGCCTTGGTTTCATCTTAAACTTTTGGGTCACTGAAACAGTGTTTAATGTCCATCTGCACCTGAAAAATCAGCCACACACTTTATTGTTTTTAAGCATTCATCTACCACTTTGTGGATAACAATACATTTTAACCACCAGGAGATAAACCAGGAAATGACAGAGATCAACTGGGATTTAAAAATTTAAGAATAAACTTTTAAAAAAAATAATGAGAATTTAGGTTAATAATTTGTTTGCACAATTAAACAAACGTAGTCGTCCAACAAAAGTGATGAAAAAAAAGACCTAAAGATTTCCTTTGATTTAAAATAAATGGATTTAATCATAAATCTGAGTGCAACCTGAAATTTTAGTTGTTCATCCAATAATAAAAAATAATTTTCACTTTCTTTGGAAAAAAAAGAAAGAAAAAGAAAAAAAACATATGATCAAATAAATCCTGTTTTTAACCTTTATTTTGCCCTCAGCTGAGATGGCTTTAGTGTAAACAGCCGCCGCTGTGCCTGAAGGCTGTGACCTGGAGATAAGCGGGTTGTTTTTCACTTTAGCTAAAAACTGACTGGTGTTCTCTGGCATATTTCTACATTAGTTGTCGATTCTCCACCTGACAACGCAGGCCGTGGCTTTATTTAGTCGAAACCAACCCGACAAACGGGTCAAATGTTTGTCGTAACGACCAAGTTAGAGTCAACCGATAATTAGCCAACTCTCTGCACCTGCTCCACTAATCTCCATTAGTGCCGCTGTTGAGACCGAGACAAGCTAAAGCAGAACAAGTCAAAAAAACAAGCATTCCCGGCTTCATACCTCTACGGCGTAGGTGGTTTATGCAGCCTGGCTTCCAAGCAAAGCTGAACTCCCGGTTTCCAGAGCGACAAATGTCTCTTTCTCGGCGAGGCTAACGTCTGAAATCTGAAAGCCGCGGTTCACCTGTCGTGCTGTAGCTAACACGTTAACGGCAAAACTCGACTCTTTCCCCTTTCCTCTCTCACAGAAAGTCCCCAAGCACTACGGTATTATCCCAGTAAAAGCTCCGGTCACTGGATGGTCGGCTTTCCCATCTGGAGTTTTCGGTATTTAACGGGAAACGGCGAGACCACGCGCACACCTGCACACGGACAAACGGACGGACATCGAACTGAAACTAAAGCAGAGAACAGGGTGATGCGGGGAAAAGGACGCATTCAGTGTCCCTCCGAAATCTAAGCAACAAACCGTCAGTTGATTCGTTTTTACATCTTTTTTTTTTTCAGAAATCTAAATGTTGTGTAGGTCGTTGTTTTAACTTTTTTTTAAACTTTGTAATAATAATCAGAAACAAATGACTTCGCATGTTTTGTTGAACAAATTGAGTGTTGAGTTTTTTTCAACTGTAATATTTGCGTGTCATATTTTTTCCCTTTAACCAAGTGTTTTAAACAGATTGATAATGGTAGAAAAACAGTAAAACATATGACTAAAGAAGTTTCTTTAAATTCAGAAGAACCTGTGTAGTTATACTTCGTTCTGATCAAATAGCGTAATTTCCAACAGTCATAAAATGTGCCTGGTACTCAAGGTACAAAAAAGCTTTTATATTATGATTTATTTCTCAGTGGTGTCCAAAGTTTGTACTCATGTTTTAACAAATCAGGATCAAATGATGGCCTAATGACATAAAGGTTGTTACTACCACTAAAACATGCAGGACACAGGTGTTCCAACTATCTGTGCTACTCAGTGTTCTGAGTAGCACAGATAGTTGGTCCAAAGTCGGCCTTCAAGGACCGACTTTGGACACCACTAGTCTACTATCTAATTTGTACTTTAATGGAGTGGTTCAAAAGATTGGTCCAAGAGAGTGAAAATAACAAATGCACACTTATATAACACACCACACTAACAAGGGTTGTCACAATAGCAAAATTTCAGGTTGACACTGAATGGCATTTTCTTCGCTGTAGAAAATTTCAAAGAAAAAGAACATTTCCACACCATTTTTGACTGGGATATTCAAGAAACCAATGAAATTTAATTTTAAACCATCACACAGACTGGTTTAAAATAAACCAGCAATTCACATCTAGAACATGCGAGCAGAAACTGAAAAGGCATCTTCAGGGAAACATTTGGATTGACAAATATTGCACTGCATAATTGATTCTGAGCTCCATAAGAGACCTTAACAACCCAATTAGTGTTTTTATTCAGATTAGTGTTTTATTCAGACTAGGACAAGTTCTTACTAGGTAATCAAAGATTGTACTCAGCAAAAAGTTGCATTACTTCAATCCATTTTTGCTCAGAGTAGTCATTCAATTTTTTTTAAAAAATAAAATTAGGATACCAAAGAGGAGAAAGGCACACTTGATTTTCCCTACACTTCATTTTCTTTTTAAATACTTATTCAAAGCTACAACACACAATAATGATGATTCTCATTGTAATGTCAGAGTGTGCAACATCATAATTTAAAAGTAATATTTAGTTATGATGTTGCAATTCAAGTGTCATGGACTTACTGGATGACCAGTTGGACTGACCTCCACTCCCCCATCTACTAGTTGTGTCCTTATTGGCAGAGATGTTCAAGTTCACAGAAAGTAGTGGGAACATTTTGCAAAAGTCAGAAAAATGTGGGTTCATTGAAGCCAATATCAAAGTTTTTAGTAATAGTATTACAATTACATATGTTCTTGATATTCTGTGGAAATATTTCTGTAATAGTGTAAACAAGGATCTGTTCTATGCAGATCTAATCAGCAGCAGTTTTACTAAGGTTCTGCGTGTCTGGAAATTTTGGTGATAAACCAGTTAGGAGGGAGGATCCCTCTGGCATATTTAAGACTAGTAGTTATGGTAAACTTACTGACCTGACCTTTTTTAAGACCTCCTAGACCACATTGTTGCCAAGTTTGTAGTGCTAATCAGCTAGCTTAAAGAATCAGCAACCATCCTTTGACCTTTCTTGTTTCAAAATGGATCAGAACATCATTGTCACATTTTACCTATTCAACTAAAACTATACTTTTCTTGAGTTATTTGTCTTGTACTGAGGTTTCAACCTAGCAGCAGCATGTTTGACTGTCCGCCATTGAACAAGTGGACTGTTGCAAGAAAAAGGAAGGTGTCAAGTGTCTGCAGTGTTATTCTGTGAAATTGTTTGAGCTGTTTTTATCTCCCCCAAGATGGCAGTTTCTATAGATTCTAAGGCAAATGTGTGTCGACAGTACTGCATTACACTAAAATATCGAAAATGTCAACAAGCTCAACACAAATGAAGCTCTTCTCAGAGAGGCCAGCCACTCCTCTGGGCCCTATCCGTTGGCTGCCACAAGACAATAGTTCAGCCTCTTCCCATTGGCAGCTCTCAGAACTCTGTGACCTGCATCCCAAATTTTCTGTTTGGGATGAAAATCCCAAACAGCTCGTTCAAGATTTGAAGCAGAGAGCTCTCTGTTTTGGAATACACCTAGTTTTCGGTGGAACTTCCACCTGCTGCTGATCCATTTTTCGTTTTGGGGCTATGGGCGTCAGGGTACGTGTGGAGATGTTGATTAGCGCAGGAAGAACAGCAGCCCCAACCATGGAGGTGCTGGTGGATGGAGCAGGGGCAGGAGAGGTTTGTGACAGAGCCTCTTTTGGATCTCCTGTAGTCACCAGTAGGTTCCAAACAACAGATGAAGAGCTGGGGTCAAGCTGGGGCTCCTGACCGACTGTGGAGGACTCCCCTGACGTTAATGGAGGGGTAGATATATGCTCTCTAGCCATCAACCTCTTGTGCCTACAGGGTAAAAGGAGACCAGTTAGTGTCAACCCACATTGCTAATCATAAGCACTCATTTCATGAGATAAATGCCAAAGTGGTGGAAAAGAATGCTAATCGTACCATTGAGAAATGGCCATTTGGTTGATTGGAAACAGATTGAGGGTGGTCTAGGATTTGAAAATTGGATGGTTAGCTACCATGTTTCTGATGGCATTATAGTGACGCAAAACCAGGGACCACCGGTTTATTACCACACCCGTGATCCTCTTGTCGCTTCAGGTTGGACAGCTCCCTGAAGATGGTCTCTACCAGGCGGCTGGCATTGGACGACAAGGAGGAAGTGCTTTCTGTCCTTGTGGCGCGGCTGGAAGTGGAGCCTGTAGACAGGGCAGCTTTGTTGCGAGAGGGCTGCTTATCTTCCTCCGAGAGATTCTGCCAGAGACGAAGGATATGTTCCACTTCTTTGTTGCAGAGGTTGCCCTTCATTTTGAGATCCACAAGCCTGCGAGCCAGTCACACCACATGTTGGTACCCAGGGGCTCCGTCTGGACCCACAGTCTCCTGAAAAGCAGGTTTGAGGCTTCATTCATGAACTCCAGTTGGACAGAGTTGTGAAGAAAAATTTAATGAAAGTATTGGCATTATACACAATCTAACCAGTTTCAGGACCCGATCAGTGTGAATTACCTGGAGAAATAATGAGATTTGGTTATATATAAAAAAGCAGGCTTTAATGCCAAGAAATGATCCAATGTTACATGTCATACAAAATTTAGTTTTGGGGAAGATGAAATGAGGAAATGAGAGTCAAAAATATAAAGTCAAGTGATGTTTCCTCATGGATGAATATGGTGATGGAGGTTCAAAAATGACCTTAAACTGAGAAGGCAAAAAAAACCAAACAACCCCCCTCCTATTTCTGACATTCTGCAGGACAATTACTAAAAATCAGATTCAGGCATGAAGTTATGCATAGATATTCTGTTTTTATGGACAGTGGTGGTGATATGGGATAAAACTGTGTATTTTGTTTAGGGCAAAAAAATAAACTTTTAGATTTAGTATGAACAGAAAACAATTGTTAATATTTGTCTATATAAAGCAGGAAGGTCTAAGACACAACAGGAACATCTCTTAAACTAGGATCTGTGTGGCTCTTAAAAGAGCCGTTGTGTTAGTTTTGGCTGCAGCCTCTAAGCTCTCTCTCCGCGGATGCGGCGGGCCAGCTGGATGTCTTTGGGCATGATGGTGACCCTCTTGGCGTGGATGGCGCACAGGTTGGTGTCCTCGAACAGACCCACCAGGTAGGCCTCGCTGGCCTCCTGCAGAGCCATGACGGCGGAGCTCTGGAAGCGCAGGTCGGTCTTGAAGTCCTGAGCGATCTCTCGGACCAGACGCTGGAAGGGCAGCTTGCGGATCAGCAGCTCCGTGGACTTCTGGTAGCGACGGATCTCTCTCAGAGCCACGGTACCGGGCCTGTAGCGGTGAGGCTTCTTGACGCCGCCGGTAGCCGGAGCGCTCTTCCTGGCCGCCTTGGTGGCCAGCTGCTTCCTGGGGGCTTTGCCTCCGGTGGATTTACGGGCGGTCTGCTTGGTTCTGGCCATGTTTCTGCTTCTGCTTCTGCTTCTCTGATCAGGATCAGGAGAGAGAAATGTTGCAGCCCGCCGAGGCTCCGCTGCTCTTAAGCTGAGGCTCTGGGCGTCACTCTGTGACGCTGCAGCTCCGCTCCGGATCCTGGTTGGTCAGCGGCTCCTCCTGGAGCTCAGCGCCGCCCAGAGGCGTCGATTCCCGGCTTAATGTCCGCCGCTCATTGGAGGAAGCTGCGTTCAAAAAGTCCCGCCCTGCTGGGAGCTTTTCTGGTTGGTCG